>OZ026613.1:63613010-63715010 GCA_964020975.1 Hermodice carunculata
TATAAATATTTTTCTGGTCCAAATTGGTATTTAAATTTTACATATGTTCGTAATTTCTTGTCAGGTTCACTATTAGTGGCTAAATTTTCTTTCCATTGGTTTTTAAATGTCCTTTGCATTTTTTTTTGAACATTTTTGAAGAAAGTCTTCATTATTATAACCTAGATTATTCCACATGTTACAGAAACCCGATATTTGAAATACATTTTGTAGCGTTTTCAACCATAGAAATTGCCCTGAATCAAAGTTGTATATATTGCATAAAAGACAGTCATACAATAATGAGTCTGCGTTCAGTTTAACAATTCTGAACCAGTATTTTGACATCTGTGTGAGAGTGTTAAGCATGAGTGGGTACTGACCCAACTCACTTAAAACAACAAAATTACTGGCCTTTTTGTTCACACCTAGACAAAATTTCAAATAGTTTAAATGTATCTTCTCAAAAGAATAATTGGTATGATTTATAATATCAACGGAGAAGCATTTTGCCGGTTTCACTATAAAAGGTCCCCATACTTCGCAAGCATATAAAAGTATGGGAGTAATAAGTTTTTCAAACAGTTTTAATGAAACAGATATATCTATCCCAGTGTTCCAAATAATTTGTTTTAATTTTGCTTCTGCTTTTGTAGCCTTTTCACACAGTTGTTTTACAGCAAGATTGAAAGATCCATTGGAACTTATTTGGATTCCTAGGTATGAAAAAGGCATCATGTTGATACAAGGCATTGTACATGCAGATGGAACATTTTATACAGAAGAAGAACTGAAAGATAGATATGACTTAACAGTGAACTTTTTAGATTATTTACTAATAAGACTAGCAATTCCAGGATTATGGAAACAACACCTGAATTCTAATAATTCAAGACATCATGATGCCACAAAAATACCTAGTTTCAAGATGTCAAGTAAAACCAAAAACATATGTGAAATGAGATGTAAAGACTTCTATTGGTTTTTTGTGGAAGAGAGAAAACAAGAATTACCAACAAGTATAATACGATGGCAAGTACTTATTCCAACAATAACAGAAGACGTATGGTCAAAAATATTCATATTCCATATCAATGTACAACAGAAACCAAAATACAGGCATTCCAATTTTCAATATCACATCGCTTTGTAGTAAGCAAAGACAGACTCCATAAAATGAATATAGTCCAATCGAATGTATGTAACTTTTATGAAGTACCAGATTCAATTGCTCATAGATACTGGGAGTGCAACTATGTCCAACTGTTTTGGAAACATTTAGAATAATGGTGGAATCAACAAGTGATTAATGGCAGAATAAGCTTGTGCTATGAACAGGTCATTTTTGGTTGTTACCAAAATTTTGATAAAAAACACTATTATGTTTTGAATAATGTAACATTGCAAGGCGAATACTTTATTCACAGAGAACTGTGTAACACCAAAGAGGTAACATTTGATGGTTTTATGCATTTCATGAAATTTAAAATACAAGTAGAAAAGCATATAATGTATTCACAAGGGAAAGAAAATATCTTTAATTACCGTTGGGGTAATCTGCCGTACCTACTGACAATGTAGTATCAAGCCAATAAAGATATATATATATATATATATATATATATATATATATATATATATATATATATATATATATATATATATATATATATATAAAAGCATAGTTTTAACGGCATCAAACTATACACAATTGGACCACGAACAGTCTCCGCTGCAAAGTTTGCAGTCCATCCCTTAGAGATGAGTGTGAACTTTACAAGCATCTTGGAGGGAAACATAGAAAACAATCCATTTGCATTTGCCATATAAGGAAAAAAATTCCTGTCTTCTTATGGATTGAGAAGTCATACTGAGGCCCATAAAGGCAGGTACCCTCTCAGGTCTGACACGTGTGGTAAAGGATTTGGGTCCAAGCGGCAACTGGGTGGACAAATTCAAATCGAGCACGGTGGCCAGAATCCGTTTCCTTGTGGTCTGTGCGACAAGAGCTGTGTACATTGTCTGCTGTTTCAATGAATTCATGGTAGGATGCACAGATATTTTGGTTATATTCTTCGTTTACTGTGGAATTATGTACTGTAATATTACTGGTAGTTTCTTCTTCAATAAACGTAATCCTACTTCTTTTCGGTTCTGTTATTATTTCGACGGCAGCAACATATGTTAGTTTTCTCTTCCGTTGTGTGGCACAGAGATTTTTTCCCTTCTGATGTTTGGAAATTCCATTTTTGTCCGTGACATGATCCCTGAAAGATAAATGGTAGTATCTTTTACTCTGTAAATATTCGCTGGACGCAAAAGCTTAAACCGCAACCGCAGATACCAAACTATGGCAAAACTTTGGTAGGAAATTTATATTATGTCACACAAATTGGTTCATACAATCCATTACAGGTAATAAACAGTGCCAGTAGCAAAATATTACATTATAATTACTTTCGGTGATCTGTAGTTGCTAAATACATACTTCGTGTAAAATAATACATAAACCGTCCACCTGGAAGCAGTAACTGGCGTTTGTCAAATTCATATACAGATTCCAGTGCCTCCTGCTTGTAAACTTGTACTTGAACTTCAGCAACGTGTACATGTTTCTTTTATTTTATGCAACCGGTTGGGAAATATAATGACCTTTATCACCAACTCACCCAGAGTCGTCCAGATGATTTTCCACAGTAAAGTCACGTGTTTTCCACAGAAGGACATTTGCCGGCTGACACTTCCGAAGAAGGGGTATTGTTTGCGCTTCGTGGAATGGGGGGCCCACGATGGTGCACACCCCAATGACGAACATACAGGACAGTAGACATGACCGCGAGACAAGACAGATAGCGGGCATGTAACTATCTGAATACGACCAAGATTATAATCTATAAGCCTACAAGGAAAAATATTTGATCTTAATCAAGCAGTCCGTTGACGATCCCTCATGTAACAGCACTTGTATGAAATCGCTTTGTACTTAAAATGTATATCTGAACAGCAAGGAAGATAGCTTTATTGTTTGGCAGGCAGCAGGCTGAGCTACCGTGAAGAAGAGTCTGTGGGGCAAAAGGGAAATAGATATGCCTCGTATTTCGATGTATGCTGCCCGTAACTTGCGGCGTGAAAAAAAAATCACTCTTGTTGGTCGCGGGACGATGGACTCTACGTTCGTTTTAAGAGGCGTTGCCCTAATAGGCGAACCACCTATACAAGGAATGGCAATATTCCCTTACTAACAGAAAATAAAAAAAACCAAAAAATATTGTAAAACCTGATATTCACGGTGACGTTGTGTCAAGTAGGCACCCCCCCAAATGAATAAAACTTAAAAAGAAACATACCTTTGCAGAAATGGCGTATTTACACATTAAATTGTGCACCAAGAGTCAACATGTCAAAACACGGCAAATTAATCAGCCATCTTTGAATATTGCCCCTGATGACCAAATATAGGTGCTAGTTAGTATCCATATAAATGATATGGACTCAAAACCCCTGTTTTAATTATTTTTTTTTTCTTTATTAATTGCCCAGCTGAATATCAGTGTCTGCTGAGCTGTTGTTATAGCTCGCCGCCCGTCTTCCGTCTGCTAAAATTACATGTTAGCCTTCTTCAAAACCGCTTGCTCGATTCTCTTCAAACTTGGGAATGTGTATTGGATGGGTCATATTTCTTCCAGAGGTCACAGGTATTTATGCATTTTTGACGATTTTTGGCAAAATGTATTAAATGAATGTTCAAAACTGTTTGGTTCATTGCTTCGAAATTATTATTCTCTCTCTTTTTTTTTTACTTCACACTAACTGTTGGCTAGATCCTCGTAAACCTGCTAGAAATGTACTTGGAGTAGTTCAATTTGCCACCCCAAGTGAGTTTGAGACTTTTAATGAATGTTTTGCTGCATTTTTTGTCTAAAAGAATTTTTAGCTTCTCCAAAGCCACTTGCCAGATTCTCTTAAAAGTAAGTGGAGATGTGCATTGGGCGAGGCTCCTCAAAAGTCGATCAAATGGCCATGGTTCCTGAATTTTGTTTAACGTTTTATTCAATGTTTTCTCTTTCTATCGAAGAAAAGTTTTCTACGAAAACGGGGACCATTTTTTCTTTTGTGACTTTGATGGGGGGGGGGGGTGTTTGTTTGTTTTTTTGGAAATAATATAATATACTTGAAAATATTTCCTTGTAAACTAAAGCCGCGTGTTTAACATCTTTGAGCGACAACTGGGAATCAAGACCATATTTTGTTCACCAAGTGGCTTTGCAATATTTTTGCTTTATTTTGAAGGCATTTCCATATTTCAGCATCTCAAATTTACCACAGCTGAGAACGGACTATTCACGCAGTTGTCTTGTATAAGCCATTAGTTATTTGTAGTTCATCAGTTCACCCGAAGGTTTCTAGATCAGAGTAGGATTGCTTCATCGCTTTTCTTTTTTGTTTTGTGTTTTGCTTGTGCTACTCTCAGGAAAGCTGTTGAATTATAAACAAAGACCAAAATTAACTTAATTAGTCTTCTGCCATTTATATAGATTAACAAAATTTATGTTGTCAATAAATTATGAGCCAAAAGTGCTAACTGAAATATAGGCCACAATAAAGAATAATAAGTCGCTTTAACAATTATTTACCCACACTTATACATGGAACACTTGAGACAAATGAAAGTCTCATACATTATATCTTTGTCCATTTTATATTAAACTGAACATAATTATAGAACATTTTTTTTATTTCTGATAATTAAAATAATTAAATGGTCGACTTTGCCAGCGAAGAGCATGACCATTTTTTTTATTCCATGTGTCATGACCTCATTGGTTGCACCACTAATGTCGTATTGCACCATAAAAGTATAGACACATTTTTTATTTTACGTGGATTGTGAAAGAAGTCAATGAATTATCGAGTCACCCTCCATGGCACAGATGTTGGCGTATACTTCATACCTTGTCCATTAATGTTCTAATTCTGCCCCGCTTCCCAGGGACATTCAGGAAGACGACCAGTACCCCAAAATATTAGTGTTAATAGATCTACATATTAATTGAATTTGAACTGTTTGTCTCTCTAAATTGAATATCGCGGTATCATCATATTTGTCAGCTCGGTAAAATTCCACTTTCAAAAAGCCACAAATACATGAAATACTCAAAACATGCACTCACCCATGGCAGCTTCCACAATTAATCCAGTTGTTCTTTTTTTCTTTATTTTTTATAAACTCATTGATGAAACCACAATGTTTGTCCTTGATATTTTCACCCCCTTTTTCAAAGCCAATTTCTTGTTCCCACAAAGCGTTTAAAATTTATGCAGTTCTGCCCTGTTTCATTACAATGTTATTGATAAAACTAAAGGCGTTTCTTCGTGGCTTCGTCATGCAGTGTCTTTATTTTTTTTCATTTTTTTTTATTTGACCTTTTATACTCTTTAATTCTGTTTTATTTGCTCTCACCTATTCTTTCAGCTCTAAACCTTATTCCTGTTGACTTTGTTTTTTATTGTTTATCTTTTTTGTTCGGTGGTCGTTATCGTAATATTTTGCCAGGTTCCACGCGTCCGTTTTCCGAGTTACCAGGCTAAACGGTCGTTAAAGTACTTTAAAAAACTTGGCTTACTATCTCAACTTTAATCTGTTCGCTCGGTTTTGTCTGAAGCAGTTATTATCGTTTGTTATAACTTACAAATCCAAATGCGACACAATATCCTGGCAATACATATCATGCACGTTGGTACCATTTTGAACGTGGGGCAATGCATTGCGGGACAGTGGCACAAAAATACATTTGATCTGGCCATCAAAATGAATCCCGGCCACAGCATACATCATACCATTATTGATGCTCTGAAATATTTGTAAAATATATACTTTTGGTTTCATATTTTACCCCCCCCCAATCTTCCCATTACTATCCTCATTTCCAAACCATTGGTGCGGAATTCACAATTTTCAAAATTGCAGCCAAGTCTGTCTGGGTTAGTCCGTATTGGATATTTTGAAGAGGTAGTATCCAAAATATATGTGCCAGTAGTGTTACCAGGAGATTAATTTGCCCAATGAATGTAATGAAGAACATATAATGGGACTTTTCCAGTGTTAGCATTACCTAAAAAATGTAAATACAACTCCGTTATCTTAGTAGTTGTTGGCGACGGTGGGCCCCAGAATAGGGATATTGTATCAGACACTGAAGTCGCCACCAGGTTATGAATTAAGTAGCACCACTGGGCACAGCAGTCAAGAGCCCCGCCGAGTCAAAGATGGAGCTTAGCAGAGAAGGTTGCACCGATAGTGGGTACAGGTCCGAAAGTACGGCGGGTTTTTATATAGTTGGTAATAATTAGTCCCTTTCACTTCAGCAGAATAGACTGTTTGCCCCGGGTCACCGTATCTGTGCAATGAGAGACCTCAATGGTGCACCTGTTTATGTTTTTATATACGTGATCTTTCTCCACATTTAAGAAAAGTAGTAAACAATTCTCGTGTGCCTCAAGAGGACGGCCAAGAAATCGAACTAAGTTTCGTCTTCTGTACTGTTCATTGTCATCATCGGGAATCAGTGCATAGTAATGCTCTTTATGTAGCTACTTATTTTCCTGTTAAGGGATTCGACCTGACGTGAGAGTGATTCCGTCTGGCTCACTTAGGCTTGGTTCGGCTGGCTGCAAACAGGTTTCTCTTTTGCAAACCTGGTTTGTACAGTTAAGGTTGATTATACGAAAGACAAGCTAATGGGGTCCCACGCAAGTTAATTTTTGAAACTGCCCATTTGTTTAGTATTCACGGGTTTCCTACTCGCAAAACTATTCTTTAAAAATTGCAAATTCATAAAGCTTATTAAAACATTTTTTAAAAAATATATTCCAATGGAACGGCAAGTTGTCTTGGAACTAAACAAAATCCTCGTGACGCAACCAATCAAACGGGAACTTTAACAAACCGGCTTCAGGTTTCTTTAGTCTCCCCCAGAGGATTCGACAGTTTGGTAAACCTGGTTTCGGTTTGGGAGTAAACGAATAAACATTTCGGTAAAATCGGTTGCGGTTTGACAAAGGGTTAAGTCAAACCAAGGAGGCCAGATATATCTATCTAGCCTCCTTGGTCAAACTAATGGGACCTAAATCTCATTGTTTATGTGTCAAGTGTCATGTTTCAGCTCTACATTATCAAATTTCTTGCCCCCCAAAATAAAGAAGGTATCAACATATTCAATGAGTTTTGTCCTAAAATCGTCCAGTTTGCCCCTAGACGCAATAGGCTAGAAAGAAAGCCTCCTTGTTAGACGTTATAGCGATATCATGTTTTAGGCTCACACGTTGGTCTTGGCTGTCACCTGATCATCAAAGGCGGATTCACGGACTTCACCTGGGGCTTCAATGCCAGCGCTTGGCACGTCCACGTTGCATGAACGGCGGTTGTTGTTGTCTTTGTAGGTTTGGCTCATCTATTTTTTGTCAGGTTTAGGGCCCATGGTGTGGGTGCAGGGCTACTCAGGATCACCTCAGCAGAAAAACGTGAATAAAAAGTGGCACCACCCCAGCAAAAATGTGGAGAACTTATGATATGTACTAGTGCCTTGTCAAACCACAGCGCCATCTATCTATCCAATACTGCGGCTTACCCTGAAGAAAAAAATTGTATATTTTGCCATGGGTGCAGGGATAAATTTGTTCCAAGCAAGGTACAAATGAAAAATGTCTTACGTTGGAGTTAAGATAGTATAACGTATAATACGGCTTTGACTGGTGCTCAAACTATGTTCTTTTTTCGGCAATGATTCCAAAGTCTGTTATCGATTGTGATTTGCCGGGACTGAAACAAGGTCCTTTTAAATCTGTATCAATGAGAAAATGATAACGGCCATATCACTTTATTATTACCGTATATAATACAACGGTCGGAAAAATATCACTCTGCATGTTTAATGTTGAATTTGCAATATGTAAATGTGTCTGGCTTTTGGTGAGTGTTTTGTTCAACTTAGTATGTGTTAAACTTTTAAATAGAGTTTCAAACTAAATTTTTGCCTATTTGACATCGTTTGTAAATTATGGAAAGAATAATAGTCTTGTTGTCGATAGTGATTTTGGATGTTGGTTTTTGAGCATTAACTATGATGTGATCATTGTTTAGATTATTTTCTTCCATTCTTTGGCTGTACAAGAAGCATGATCATATTGCTTGTTTTCATGTCCTCCTCTTACCTGTTGATCTGAGTCAGGACACTTGACTATTGGACTGGGGCCGTTGGTCTGCTACCTTTCACTGCTGTTCGATGCCAGCTCTTTGAAGGGCACCTCTCTTCTTAACTGGCTAGACTTAATTACCAGCTGGCACACTGCAGGAAAAGCTGTATTTCTACCCCATAGCCTCACAGACCACGGTAGACAATGGATAATTACCAATTAAATGCACAAACTTTTACTTTCCATGCAGCTCCGGTATTTTTGCATAATGAAAGTCACTAATTGCTCCTTGAAAGCTGTTTTGGTGTGAATGGTATTTTCAACTCCTCTTGTATTTTATGTGAAAAAGTATACTCTATCATTTTTGCCTTTGTGGACAAAAACATGATTTACGCATCATCAACACCAAAATTCAGGAGCAAATTGAATTCTGGTACCTATAGAATCTTTAAAGGGCGCATTTAAACGAATTTCTCAGGAGCCGATGCTTAAAACACAATATTTATGCTCAGTATAAAGTTATTTTTTGAGAGGCGTGGAATAAATCAAACGTAAACCATGAAGTACACACAAAAACAAATACCACATCCAAATGTTCACTAAATGTGAATCCCACGATGCAGCAATGACGAGGAATGGACTGAATTGGAAAGGAATGGAATTATCATGTCATTTCAGACCCTACCATGGCCGGACAGACCGATACTGGACTATAGCACAAAGTTTTTTTTGTTTTTGTTTCTGTTTTTAAATCCAAAAAAATCGTGTGTAATTGTTTTTCTGAATCATATTCGGGCAATAATGTGAAAGGGCACAGGTGATTTTGCATATGCACACACACATATATATATTAGTAAAGTCTTTTCACAGTAAATGTAGAGTAACATTGAGCCTAACAAAATTGAACAATAAAAAGAAAAAACTATGACAACTTAAGCTTTGGCATATAATGTACAGTTTAATAAAATGTCGCGCGCAACACGTGTTGGTGCACTTTATATGATCACATAACGGCCTATGTCTATGACAGTGTATGTCCCTGAGTCTCATTAATATCGAAATAAAACGTATGCCCGATATTAAGTTATGAGAAATTATTACCTACATTTTGAGTTATAGATTTTACATACAAGCTTATCTTACAAACCTCAACCTTTACCCAGGTTTTACTGTATAAGTATTCAAGTTAAGAAATAAAATCCTTATAATTCAGACCAAATCAAGTCCTCATATACAAAACCTGCGTTTTCAGTCAAATCAAGAGATAGCGCCACCAGCGACAGTAATTTGAACCACTGATAAATTGCATTGTACACATATTGGCTCTGTGGCTTAGTTGGTTAAAGCGCCTGTCTAGTAAACAGGAGATCCTGGGTTCGAATCCCAGCAGGGCCTTTTTGCATGCTAGAGAATTTAATTCAATTATATATATTTATTAACTGTGATTTCATATTGTTAATTTTGTTCATAGTTTTGGCTAACAATTAACATCTGTAAAAAGGTTTATCTTACTTCAGCCATACTGACTGCCCTTGCAATATACCTAATGCCAGCTAAGACGCTAATGGCAGCATTTAGATGTTTCAATCCTGCACCAGATTAAAGGAGAAAGAAAAGATTGTAGATTTTGTAGACACGTTTGCTGTTGTGAACATGTCATCACAAGTTGTGGAATTTGAAGGTTGGTTGCTTAATTCATGAAAATAAAAAAAAAGGAAAATACTAAGGTTATAAAATGCAATAACTTTTACATACTTATCTCAAAATTCATTTTAACGTAAATTTTACTTTTACAGCAATTAAGTCTCCGTGTTTAATTTGTTTTTTTTTTTTATATTTTTTTATGTGGCATTCATTACTTTAGTTCTTAACTTTCAGTGACACTTCTTTATAGAAATAATCCAAGTGGATTAAATATCAAATGAAATGTTGAGGGTGTTTCGGTAAATCTTGCAGAACAAGTTCTGGTTTGCCTAATTGACTTCGACGAAAGACTTTTGTTGTGTCATAAAGCAACACAAATTTCAACCAAACTCAAACGAAAATTCTCAGTGTCAGAAGGAGTATACTCTGATACAAAAAAATTATACATTGTCATGTTGATTTTAAGACAAGATTTACGGATGCACTTTTTAGCTCAGATAACTTGTCGGTCATTCCATCATTTACCTTCAATTCATGTTTGCGACTTATAATGATCACACACTTTTCAAACTTGGTGGGATGTGCCTTGGCAGGGTCTTTATCAAATTTGTTCAAATGGTCACGCCCCAGTGATTTTATTTATTTATTTATTTATTATTATTATTATTATTATTATTATTATTATTATTATTATTATTATTATTATTATTATTATTATTATTTTATTTTTTTTTATTTTTTTTTTTTGGTGACGATTGTTGTTACCCTGGTAAATAACGTGCGGCAGCTCGGCCCAATAAGATTTGTAGGGAGGGTGCTACTCGTATATCTCTGTGACAAGGATTGGCGGAGCATGGAATTTAACTCTCTACTACTACTACTACTACTACTACTACTACTACTACTACTACTACTACTACTACTACTACTACTACTACTACTTCACTGGGCCTCCATTTCTGGAGAAGTAAAATGTACATCGAGATAAAAATACGTATACATTATAGTAGAAATTGCACAAGTGAAGGTTGACAAGCCTTTCTGAATCATGAAGTCGACATAAGGGTCACATGTAAGACCGCCTGCTACCTTTGCCCCCTTATGCGACCCCAACGACAAATTACAAGGCATAATGTAATGAATTATATTAGAAATACCGCGTCATATACAATAAATATGTGGGCGTTCAAGCAGTATAACATCGTAGGTCGATGAAAGTAATTGGAACCAGCTTGTGAGTAAAGTGGTAAACATATGCATGTTGTTCTGACCATGGCCCAATTAAAATGCACGAGTGGTCAGACCAAGCCATCCTCATTGTCGTCAACTTTTATATGTTTTTGAAACGTCGAGGGGGGGGGGGGGAGGGAGGGGGGAGCTGCAGTTCAGTTCATTCTGTCAATATACTTGAATGTTTAAACCCCCTGTAAAGACGAGCATCAGTTTTTAAATCTGCGTATTATGAGCCACGATTGCCCATGTTGAACAACAAAGTGTCCAGCTGCTCGCATATTGCGGATGTGTAAACATCGCGGCCGAAAAAACGTGCAAATTACAGTTAGGTATGCGCATTTATAACATGGCACATAGGCTCATAGCCGTCGTCCTGATGTTATGATCCATTCATTGCCAAGTCCGCGAATGAAGACATTGCTGCAGGTACGAGCAATTGCGAAAATATGGACTCTATGTCACATTTTTCTATTCTTAATTTTGAATATTTGAGAAGGTTCAGTTTAATTGCCATAATCTTGCCTTCAAACAGTTAAAAAAGACAACTTGTGTAATCCCTAATTCAGGGTTTTGGGTTGGTGGTGGTGCCATTATGACAACTTCCAGAAAGTACAGAAAAAAAATCCATATTCATAAATTCCAAACCCAACAATGACAGCAAAGAAATTCCAGAGTTGCCAAAGCATTAACATTCATCTTCCAATACCAATGTGAAGAAACAAATTTCACTCCTGACTTGAGACAGGCAGTCACCCATAAAAGGGAACTGATGGTTTTAAACCGGTCCTCTCAACCTTTGAAATATTTTTCATTAACTACAGACTATAGTGTTTCCAAAATGTATAGGCCTAACTACCCAAAACACACATTTTATTACTTCTGCCCAAAATATAAAGAGACCTAGTAGGCCTATCACTTTTTAGTTCTCCCGAATTGTCAGTCAGCTAAGTTTACAGCAAAAGAAGAAAATAGGTCTACATCGTTTTTGTGACATTTATGAATCTGGAACATTATAAACACACTCTACCTCCACTGTAACTATGAGTCGGAGAACACAGCCCACAGCACAACATAGACAATGAAGTATTTATCAAAAAGACAGAATCCGTCAATACTCCTTTCATATTTAATATTAATTACCTCTGTGTCCTCAGTGTGCCAATAATATCATAAAAAGAGTAAAAGAGTGTCCAAACTGCAGATTATTTATTATCTTTATGCTGTAAGTTTATTCGGGTCCTTTTGTCAATTCCATATCTTGTATATTGTGCTACTATTTACTTCACCTATGATTATACTGGTAACATTTGTATTTTCACCGATGATTGTTCTGGTAACATTCTTGTTACGTCATGTGTGTTTTTGTTGTTTACTGTGCGTCTCTCCGTGTCTGGAGAGCCAACTTTTCAGTATCTCGATGTACTATTAGGCAATCCAGTATAAATGAATATGTTTAAACACACTACTACATGTGTACCGTAATTAATTGTTACACACGCAGCAATTTATTGCATGTGCAGCTTGAAGTATTCCAATCAGATAGTCCCGCCCACTGTCGTTGCATTGATACTTTATTCGTAGATAGCCTGAGTATAAGTGATCGGCCAGTCCATAAGCCCCGGGGCCATAAACACTGGTCGTTACCTCTTTATTATCTTCACATTTGCTTCACTATTGATTAATTATTGATGTTTGTCATGAGCGGTCATATGTCATTAACCGTGTTCTTCATTTCTGTGATTCGTGTTACTTATTCGACAGACACACCAACGCGATGTATGTCCAGTGCCACTTTACGTGCTAATGTCCAGTGTATGAAGCTATAAAGAGAAGGTGTATATTCCACACATATACGGACAAAAGAGTGTGTATAATTTTGTGCAGCTTTTTTCTTCTGAAGATGGACCTGTACGGCGTAAGCTGGCAGCATTGGTGTAAACGTATTTTATTAAAAAAAGAATACAACTGGGGAGAACAAGACAAAGCTTCCAGCAGTGCTCCACCAAGAACAAGGAGGTGTTGGAGCACTGCAAGCAGAACGAGTTTAAGAAGTGCACCACAGTTGCACCAGACATATAGTGGGGCTTATATACATGTAATAATTTGTTGTAATCAGTAATATACCAAGGTGGTTCACTTTATTAGAACGAAAAAAAGAAAAACAAAAACAAAAACAAAAAAAAAACCAAACAAAAAAAACAACAAAAAAAAAAAAAAAAAAAAACAAAAAAACAAACAAAAAAAAAAAAAAACAAAACAAAAAAAAAACAAACAAAAAAAAAACCAAAAAAAAAAAAAAAAACAAACAAACCAAAAAAAAAAAAAAAAAACAACCCCCAAAAAACCAAACAAAAAAAAAAAACCCCAAGGAATAAGTTATGTGATTTAGTTGATTATGTAGCAGCACTGAGCTGAAAACGTTTGGAATCGATAATGATTTTTGGACAGCCAAAAATATTTTTTGTTACTTTCAAAAGTACAAATTGAAGCACCAAAATAAAACATTCTCTAAGCTGAAGGGTGTGTACTCAGCTACTGAAGTATGCGAATGATCCCTTTGATTTACATAAGTAGGATAGACGAGAAAATACTGCCATACAATTTCAACCCCTTGTTGGAAATGGCATTCAGGAGGATCAACTACACCAATATTATAGAGGTGCCGTTCAACTGGCTGCGACCTATAAGAGAATAGTGGAAGGTTGGTTGCTGATCATAAAGTACTTAACGATTCGCCACCATGCTTGGTTTTCACTTTTTTAATTTCTCAATGAGACTCTAAGATTTTCATGGTAATTTTCTTCTGCCTTTTTCAGTTTTTCTTGGTATTGATTTCGGAGATTGTTATAAGCATGCCATAAGTTTAAATCATGTTTTGTGTCCTTTGCCTTGTTGTGTGCTTGCATGACTTTCCGCTTTTCACAACAGAGCTGACAATTGTACCAAGGTAAATCAGAAGGACGTACTGTGAATGATTTACCAGGGATCGTTTGCTGTGCAATATGAAGAAATAATGTTGTCAGACTTTGACAGCAATCGTTAATGTTATCAGACTGAAAACAGATGTTCCGATTGGCATTGTACGGAGCCCCAGAAGGGACACGAAGAAAAAAATTATTTCGTTCCCACGAAATATATTTCATTCCAACGAAATGCATATTTCGTGGGAACGAAATAAATATTAAAAACACTACATAAAGGGTACTACAGAGCCCTCAAAGTGATAAGAGAAAATATGTATATATTTCGTTCCCTCGAAATAATTATTTCACGAGAACGAAATAGATTTCGAGAGAACGAAATATATTTCGTGGGAACGAAATGATTATTTCGGGGAACGAAACATATTTTGTGGGAACGAAATATATTTTGTGGGAACGAAATAATTATTTCGAGGGAACGAAATAATTATTTCGTTCGCACAATTATTTCGTTCCCACGAAATACATTTCATGGGAATGAAATACATTTCGAGGGAGCGAAATAATATTTAGTAAGAACGAAATATATGCCTTGTACATATACGGATATCCATTTATATTTTCCAAGTGACCCTTAGGGCGCCACATTTTACCACTAAAGGGACATGGTAGAATTTCGTATTGTATTTCGTTCCCACGAAATAATATTTCGTTGCCACGAAATATATTTCGTTCCCACGAAATATTTTTTTCTTCATGTCCCTTTTGGGGCTCCGTAGCATTGTTCAAAGATTCTCTAAATTGATCAAAATATGCCTTAGCGTACTCCCAAATATATGTGTTAAATGTTGGTTCTTTTTTGCGCCGAAACTATATTATGGATGCCACTACTGAATGATCGCAGTTGCAAATTGGTGGTAAAACTTGAGCTTCACTGTTAAATTTCGGTATGTTAGAAATAATTTGGTCAAGACAGGTTGATGCAGTGCCTGTTATTCTGGTTGGTTCATTTATATGGGGCGTTAATAGGTTTGCTTGACAAAAGCTCTTCAAGTTTTACACCAGGAGCAGAATTGAAGTCCCAACTTAAATTATCAGATAAAATAATATTCTGAACATTGATGGCTTTGGCCAGATCGAGACTATCCTGTAGTTTATCCAAAAAAGAAACTGGTGAATTTTGGAGTCTATATATAACGCCGAGTAAAAACATTGTTCTGGACTCAAATCTCATTCCATAAAAGTTCAATATCGGGCACCTCTAGGTCGAGGCGTCGAGATACGGCAAGAGCTTGAGATACAAATAATGCAACACCGCCACCTATCGCATTAGGGCGGTCTTTGCGTATTATATCGTGATAACCAGGCGGTATAAAATTGTTACAAGATGTACAGTTTGACAGGAATGTTTCAGAGAGGGTAATTATGTCGAAACCCGGAGTCATATCTGCTTTGATGTGTCTAATTTTTTAAGAATTTAAACTACCAACATTAATATGGCACAACGTGATGTCACAAAGGTCACCGGCAGGCCCAGAGTTGATGTGGATATCACCAGCTAACAGCAACGACATGGACTGAACTATTAAAAGGAACTCATTGAAACGACATGCGTGTTTATAATAGGAGAGAGTAGAAAAGTAATGAATCAGAAGCCGCTCTTTCAGTCGTCGTGGAGAGGCTGAGGTTACTAAGTTAAGTAGGCACCATAAATATATAAATAGATAAAGGAGAAAATACCAATGATAAGCAAAGGCACTGTACTTACTAGGGTTAAGATCAAATGTAAAAGTCTTGGATGGCTGCACACACGCATTGATGGTACTCAGTAATTATAACTCTTAGGCCTGTCAAAATTTTATGAAATATAAAACTAGGTAGCTTGTTGGCTCGTCAGTATAACATAAATCCAGTAGTAACATATACAAACTTCAATACTTAGCATAGCAGTAATTATTAGACCCATCCGATCATACCGGCAGCATTAGTGTTTAAAGCCATGACGTTTCGTACAGATCTTTTGTTGACATAGAAGTAATATTTCCTCCAATGCTCACTGTTTTTGAATGATTAAGCAGTGAGTACGCTGTTAATTTTGTTTTTCCACCACCGCAGTATTATTGGACCTTTATGTAATATCAATCAATTTTCTTCTTCCTAAAATGTTTATTATTGACCTTGAAACACTTGTGATTGTGTAGCACCGTGGGCCAGTCAAGACTATTGTGAAAATAAAAAATAATAAAATATAAAAGCATACTTAAACATTACGAGGTTTAAAGGTTGTAATAGATATGAACCTCATGACTCCATTTAAACAGTTATCGTACATTATTTCTAACATTAATTGTATAAAAGCATGAGATAAAATATTGCAGTTTCTTAACATCAAGGACGTACATACAGCATTGTCCTAGCCAACACGGAGTCACACCCCTGTAACAGGATTAAGATAGAAATCTTCCAGCACATATGAACTGTGAATAAACGTGATATAATGTCTTAAATATTTATGATAACATAAATCAATATCTGAACAAAATCATTAGCATCCTTTCCCTTATTTCCATATTTGTTTCTAAATTATATTTGACCTCACCTCATATTACCATGCTACACGGGCAATATGAAACAAACTGTCTTCTCGGCAGGTCATTTCAAAAATTTTCTTACCGTTGAACATGATGACTATGAAATAACTTACATGAAAGTGCAAATAAGGGTGCCTTCAGCAAATAAGTCTGCTTATCTGTCTTCAGCCCAACATACTGGCATCATACTAAGTTAAACCAAAACGGGATTATCAAGAGCAGGAGACAGACATATATATATATATATATATATATATATATATATATATATATAGATAGATAGATAGATAGATAGATAGATAGATAGATAGATAGATAGATAGATAGATAGATAGATGCTTTAACTCTTTCAGTGCCATATTTTGGACAGGGTCAACAGCGTTCCTTGTGCTTAAACGCGCCGAAGAAAGCTGTTGACCCTGACCATTATATTATTTGGAACTCTTGGCATGCTGGTACTAGAATGCAAGACAAGGAATATCAATCTAGCAGGCATGTTACTCAGAAATTTTAAAATAAGTGAATTTGCACAAGGGCTGACCCCCAACAACTAAATTTTTTCAAGATAATAGCAAATTCTGAATTCTTGGATTGAGATCACAACTCTTTGTTTCCATACATTTTCAGAAAAAAAGTGAATCATTGCTGATAAGTGAATGAATAACATGCCTGATCTAGCTACCTTATTGAAAGGAGAACAGTTTGTCTTAAGTTAGTTCGACTTGAGTCGCAGTTGGCATTGAAAGAGTTCTAACTTCGCTTAATATATTTGAGGAAACACTCTTTCTTGGCACATAATAAGATCTATGTATGATTAAGACGTTTCGTATTGCAAACAGAGGACAATTTGGCAATGAGGCCACCACGTGGCAGCATCTGCAAACGTCATGAAACTGGCGCTTTTTCAGTTTAAAGTTGCTTCACACGACGAAAAATTAATCAATAATAATAACTATTGTACAGACAGCTGAATTTATTTAGATGTTTGTTCCACTTGTAACTCAGTTATGATACCAACCTTTCTATAATTTAAATCATTAACATTCGGCGATTGAAGTAACAACACAACGCATGATACATATGCACGAACGGTTCATGGTATCAAGTGGATCATATAATTAAATAAAATTTCAAACTGTTTTGAGGTGAAATGCTTTAATTTAATACAGCTAGCAAGTTACTGCTATTTTGCTTTGTAAATTATCGATGTGATAAAGAATATTACAATAATGTCCAAGTTACAACAATTTGCAGTAAGTAGGTGTGTTGAGTGACACGGTACACACACTGGAAATTCATTATTTTTGTGACAGTGATGTACACTACCGGTAGCACAATTAGTGGTTGTACAAATTACTGGTAAGTGACTGTGTTAACAGGATTTCGGTCATATTGTATTCGACACGGCTTTTATCTCCAACATGTCAAAGACATCAATCAAACGGTCGATAATGAGAGTCCAGTAAGCCTGTAAACTCGAATTATACGATAATACGTGAATATAAAGACTTTGTCACCCCTGTGCTAGAACAATACACGTGGGCTATATACTACAATAAACATTGGAAAAAACATGGACGCGTCGTGTAGCCTCCTTGGAGTAAGGAAAAGGAAACGTGGCATATTTTGTACAAGAAGAAAACGACAGATAATGATTCAAACGCGCTGAAGATGAACCTAACAGACATTCCAGCTCATAAGTGACGATCAAAGAGGACGTCGGTCACGTGTCTATGCTAGTGTGTGATGTCTATAATCTTTGTTGAACCATCACATTTTGCCTGTAAACCGAATTACTGTATTCCCTCGATGCGATGACGCAACTAACTGCATTTGCCATCATATGAACTTGTACATGATCATATCTCCTTTCGCATGTTGGGGCGTGCCACCAACCTAAAACTATTAACAAAAGCGACATCAATTTAACCTGTTTCCCGCATACTTTCGTGCAAAACTTAAGGCGAAACGCAACTTTAAAGCAAGAAAACTGCTGTCTTCAGTCAGGCACGGATCTAGGGGCTGGGGTGGGCGGAGAGGAGCGCTAGGAGCTAGCGCTCCCCCCGCCTGGTCTCAAAAAATAAATAAATAAATAATAATAATAATAATAATAATAATAATAATAATAATAATAATAATAATAATAATAATAATAATAATAATAATAATAATAATAATAATAATAATAATAATAATAATAATAATAATAATAATCCGTCCAAAGTTTGTCATATTGGGTAAGGTACATAGGAATGGGCTGTTAACGAAATTCAAATGCGCGATCCTAGACTTCAACAAATATTTCGAAGTACTGATAGGCAAAAACGGCATGTTAAAGCTGTCCAGACGTCACGCTGTCGAATTGGAAGGTGTGTTTACAAAACAAATTGATTGGCAAATGTAAGGACGCATTCGTTTTGAGTAGGAAATTCTGGGCACGGCAGCAAAATACACGAAATACGCATACTCTTACAGAGGTTTCACAAGGCCCAGGTTTCTAAAGGTAAATTTTCAACAAAACCTGAAAAGTGGTGGAAAAAAGTTACGTTTGAGTTTGAGCTTTCAATTTGTGAGGAAAACACTGCTGTTTAGGCCTACCGGTGGATGTAGATGTTAGTACCAGGGATCTGTTACAGTACAGAGTAAGAGTTCAGAAAAGCATACAAATAAGAAGCCAAAATGACTGAAGCTGCTTTGTCTGCACATTAGATTGTGGCTCCTCTCTTGTGTTACCCCCTCCAAGAGACCACCCATGGCCACTCTTTACGATATCTTTGTTTAGGAGTTCCCTGCCGGGCCTTTCAAATGCTCGCTGCTGTGTTGCATTTCTTTTTTGGGTTCCACAGTTTTTTTTTTAACATTGCTTACAGAGCCAATCATGTTTAGTCAACCCCAAGACCCTGCTAAATGGGATTTGTGTCTTTGAGGCTCTCACCTCACCAAGTGTAAAAAATTACATAAAAAAACCAAACCCCAAAATCAAAACAAAACAAAACAAAAAAAAAAAAAAAAAATTAAAAAAAAAAAAAAAAAAAAAAAAAAAAAAAAATAGGAAAAGGAAAAAAAATCGCTACCTACTTGGTCTATTTGTTTAGACCCATGTAAGCCTAAACAAACAAATTTTTAGGAATGGCCCAACAGAGTGTCCACGCAAGCAAGAAGCTGCCAGGACTCGGTGCACTTACACAGTCTTTGCTTTTGATTTCCATGCTTGATGTGGGGGTGTATAAGTTAAATTGGGATAGGGCATATTTCTTGGAAATTGAGTAAGTACATTAAAAAAAAAAAAAAAAAAAAAAAAAAAAAAACAAGAAAAAAACAAGACAAAAACAACGACAACAAAAACAAGACAAAAATCTCCAAGACAAAACAAAAACAAAAAACCAAAACAAAAATCCAAAAAAGACCCTCTCCAAAAAAAAAAAATAAAAAAATAAAAAAAACTAAACAAAACACCACCACCACCACAAAGCCAACACCACCACCACCACCACCACCACCACCAACAACAACAACTGCCTGGGCATGCAAAAGGCTGATGGGCAATTCATTTGGTCTATTGTATTTTTATTTGGTAATTACCATAGTAGCAGGGGGACTATCAATATTGTAAACATACAAATAATCTTTGATTTCATATTTTTGTTGTAAAATCTAAAAATAGAGCATTTAAATTAAACAGAGTTTACCTTGGTTGCAGGTTTATCTTATCCCCCCTCTAAAACATATTGATGACTCTAATAACAATATCAACATGTTTCCATTACTGTGAGAAAGAGTCATAGCATATTGTACCCCTGTGATATTTTGCTTTTTTTGCCTAGGTAACATAAGGTCACAATTGCAAGCTAGCACTTTCTGTTGCCTGAGTGCGCTCAAGTAAAATCCATAATGATCATGAACTGTCTTGAAATTATGCATATAAATGTTTTACACTTCATATGTTTTTTTATAGCAATTCGTTACATATGATAACTACATAGCCTACAATATTTTCTGAAGATGTTTCACGATGTGGCAAAATGCAATAAAGGTAAATTATTCTTGTAATATTTTTCATTTTGGTGTCAGAAAAAGCTGTTTGTGCCTTTTGAGATGGTCATAACCTCAGGAGCTTCAGGGAGCGGAGCTGCCCTGAACTTACCACCAGCGCCCTGCCCTGGACCCGGCATGGGCCTACCTCTCCCCCCCCTTCCAGTACAGCTCCTCCTTATTAAATCCTGGATCCGCACCTGTACAGTCATATTAACTTGATGCGTTTAGTTTATTACCTTCCGTAATTTCTTTCCATGAATGAGCAACATAAAAAAGAGGACTCCCCCCTAAAAAAAGTACCCCACCAACAGATATCAAATTGCAGGTCGCTTTCTGGTGCTGTGAGTGCACAGTAGAGCTGTCGATGCATTCAAAGTGAGAGAAGAAACGTGTTTCTCTTGGTGAAATGGAATACACGTGTCTGCAGGCGAAGGAGCTTTTTATTTTTTGGTTGCTAAGCGTGACTTCAAACCGGGTAAAAGCATACCGTCAAATCCCTTTCTGTGTTCGGCTATAAAATCCCACATGTCTCTCATTGATATCTGTCAATATTTGCAACTTGTGCTGAAATTCTATGGTAAATATGGCAACCAAATGCATGCACACAACAGCGTTGGAAGAGTGTGCAATATTCTTTCAAAATGTAATAACGATCAATTTCCATCAGTTAAAAATATTGAGTGAAATGACCTCATTGTTACGTGGCACCCAACTGTGTACATTGTAGCTTCACCATTCAATGTTATATATGTCTCTGAGACTGTATCTGGTATAGTTGATGTTCCAATTCTCGGTTTGTTCCTATTGTCGGTAGGGTGGGAAAAAACACTGTTATTATCACTTGCTAATCTATTTTTATGTGTGACAAGTGCCTCCGGCTATGTTTCAATAAATGTCCAAGTTACCAAAGGCCTATAAAAGTATATGTGTGATTCGATAACGCGACCGCACCCTACTGAAAAGGTCCTATAAATTTTATAAAACATAAAAAAAAGTTTCAAGCTGCATTTCTTTAATAAAAATTGATCGACCGTGACTGAAAATTTTATCGAGAAAGTGGCAGTCATGTGCCGTTATTTCGCAGTAAAGCCAGTTTAAACACAGCATTTTATTTGAACTTGTCTGGAGGGTTAACCTGAGGCGGAGAAACGCATAGCTGCGTAGCCACGGTTGTTCGGGAAAACAGATTACAGCGCAGCCCCGGTTGTTCGGTTATCCATGGACCTCTCGTTAACGAGAACAGATCCATGGGTGATCGTTATCGTAATATATTGCTAGGTTCTAGTGTCCGTTCTCCGAGTTACCAGGGCAAATGGTCATTAAAATCAATCAATCAATCAAAGTACTTTTAAAACATAAAAGGACAATTTATATTACTTGTAACATTTTATTTCACTACATAACATCGTCCTTGGCCACAGTCATGCCTTGCATATGAATATTATATTTAAACGATAGAGAAAAGCGGTCGACCATAAATAACAATGGCATTTTTTTTATTAATATTTGAACGACCGTCGCTTCAGCCAAAAATCTTGACGAAAAGTGACTGTTTTCATATTTCTACATGGAATTATTTTGATGGAGAGGAGAATTGGAAGGTCGCGTTGCCTCGAAATGTAGTACCAGCAAACATTCCAAAGTATGCACCCGTTGAGCTCAACTGACAAAGGGCTGTCAGATTGGCCTTCATCACTGACGGCAGCAATGCGAGCTTTGCCCGAAGGAGGGGGGGGGGGGTGGAATGGCTACCTGATATGTCAGCTTGGACCATCGGTGCAGACAAGAGAGGGCGCTATATGGAAAATAAGTAGTCCCATCTATTGGATATGATAAACAATATCACACGGACCATATCCCATGGATTTTCAATGTAATATGTAAATAATTCATATTCTGTCTCGTGGATTTAAAACCACTCAGCAGAAGGGAATAGCATTTGTTAGTACGTGTGCTAATTGAAAGGTATATTAAGTGAGACATAATATATTGAAATATCCTTTTCAACATCCACATATACACATAAATCAGAGACCACATATATCATGCAGTGTTGGCAGTAACGGTACGGTAAACCACATCCAACTAAGCCTAAAGCACATGTACGTGTATGTCACATGAATGGTAAGTTTAATTATATTACCTGGAGTCATGTATGCGTCTGCATTAATACAACAAGTAGTGAAATTAGAGACTTTTTTCTTTTGTATTTTTGGGGTTAAAGCTAGCAATATATTCATTGCATCCTGCACCTAACATACTCCAATAATATTGAAGAACTGTGGCGTGTTTACTTGATGGAAATTCATGCACATGTTAAAACCTGTTGTAAAAATTCATGTCATGTTGTTAACCAAACTCGCCATGGACGTCAAATTATTTCAAACGAAAAAAAATGGGGATTGGGGGTGGTGAAAGGCACTGCCATGCACATTTCAAAGAGTAAACCAAATCGATCCAAGAATACAAGAGAGTCATAAATAACCAATTTGACAAAAAAAAGTGTTTCCCCGTTACTATTTGAATATGTAAATTTATAACATTTTCAGCTACCAGCTACCTAACTGTAATTTGCCCTTTCAATACTATCATTTCTGACCCGCGAACCCTTGCACATGTTTAGGACTTGGGTTATATTTCATCCTTTCTATTTAGTTGATTACCAATTCTTTACAAAATCAAAATTCAAATTTGGGTCACATGACGTGCATTTTTTCGTGTACGTTTTCAAAATAAATCATGATCATGAATTCATATCGGACACGTAAGTCATCATATTGCGGTTAGGGATGAGTGAAATTCTAAAGAACTAAAGGCAGTGTGTAAGATGATGTTAAAACTGATTTGGTTGGCAGTAACGTCTGGTTGTTTTACTGCCTCTTGCTTAATCATTTTTACAAAATGTGCTTTATACTGACCCATATCACCAATGGACTTTTCGCATGGGTTGCCTACACAGATCCAAATGGTACAGAAAACCATTACTCATATTCATACATTTCAACCCAACGATGAGAGCAAAGAGATTTAAAGTTACTAAAATATCAACATTCATCTTCCAAAGGCCATCAAGTGATGTTCGGCATTTTACAACTTTATGCTTGTCTGAGTCTGTCAGTTCGAATACGATATTGGATACAGGATATTTCATGCCTCGGTTCCCAGTCACTACTTTGGCAAAAATAAAAATCACGCAAATTGTGCCGGTGTGATCTTGCTGCCCCTTCTCAGTCAGCATGGCCGCTTTGTTATCTGAAGCCTCCACCATTTTGCCCGCTGTTAAAAACATCATGTTCCCTGGAACTGCCGAACAGCCAACGAGAATTGAGAACAGAAACCTCGCACCAATAAGCGAGCGAAACATAATTCTAATGCTGCGTGTCGATGATAGCACTGCCATCTATCAATTGAATAGATACTATCATTTGATTTACATTGCAATACGGCAGAAAGACACATAAACTTTTTTAAGGCTGTACAATACATAAAAAATTCCCTGACTGTAGCGTACAAAAACAATTGTCAGTAAGCTGAACGGAAAATAAATTTTAGTACACTACAGCGACTTTTAAACTGCCACAATACGCTGTACGAAAATACAGTTTTATCCCAAGGAGTATTAGAAGTGACTCCTTTCCCGCTCAAATCACCCAAATGTAATTTATCGTCTGCCTAAATCTTTTCACATAAAATTCTTGTCAACATTTTTGCTGAGAATTATAGATGATACCTATAATGACAGCATGCCCCAGGTTAACAGCTTTCTGTGCCGCGGTTTTGGCGCAATGCGCCCTACCGTCGCTACAAAATGCTGTTGCCTCACTCTTGTGTTAACCAGAAAAAAATTATTCTGTCAGTCGCTCAAAATGGACACATTTAAAAAAACAACTTATTTTTGTTCACGCATTATGGCTTTAAATAATATTTTCAAGCCCATAAAAATTAAGACATTGTATTGAAGAACACCCAGGAGAATAAAAAAGATAAGCAATCCCATTGGTTTAACATGGGGTGATAAGAATATGAATGACAGGATGCATGGTTAGTTGTGTGGCATGGCACTGAAGGCCAAGTTTAAGGTTCAATGCAAACTAGGAAAAAGTTGCCCTGGCATCGATACAAGGGCACGAATTAGCCAAAACTGTGTCCAGTTTGAAGTATCGACGTGTCTTCGCAAATATCAAATATAAGAATGTCTCTTAAACTTCCACACTTGTATCTCTATTTTATAGCCAGCACATAATAATTATATGTCGCTGGCAAATAATATATTTATTGTGCAAAGTCAAATGTCCCGCAAGTCTTCCAAATCGATATCAGAAATCAGTTGGTGAAATTCCAGCAGCCTCCCTATCCATCCACCTCCTTACCACTGACACCACCATCAGCACCATTTTCTATTAACAGTGAAAATATGACAGAAGTACCAAGCTCATTTGTCGGCAAATAATCAATCATCAGAATGTTGAAGGTCAAGTGATCATCATACACTCTATTGTGATATACATCACCAGCAAACACACCATCTTTGGTAATTCTACTATTGCCTCCAACACCACCAGTTCATGAACATTAGTATCATCATCATTGATCCGTTCATGACAACAGCTTTGACTGTTGCTTTTATGATTTTTGCCACAGTTCTATCACAATCAGTATCACCGCCATCACCCACTATCACCATTGTCACTACAATCATCAACATCACTACTACAATGCCACATCTAGTGACGTTAATGTTGCCACTACCACCATCCAAATCATTACCAACATCACATTCAACAGCACTACTGTCAATATCACTATCGACATCACAATCACCACTAACATTAGCCTTATCGCCACCACAAGCGATAATACCATCATCTCTGCCAACGCGAGTATCATCGCTACCGGTACCATCACTATCAACATCACGATCGCCACCGGCATAATCACCACTCTCAGCACCATTTTCCCCATCAAACCACATAATATCACAGCACAGCCCAAGATTGAATTTCTGTCAAATAATAAGTCAACAAAGTGATGCAAAGATAGACATTTTATAAACCAAAATAGACACAATAAATGCAAATTGGATATCATTCCATTGCGGGATGGAGCACTACCCAAAAATTACATGTTGAATGTACACAATGCTCAACCCCGTCCTCTCAGCACAGCTATCGACCTCACAGCCTAATGATCAGAGCGTCGACAGCACATGAACTTCTGTCCACGATAAAAAATTCCACATTAAATCATAATTTTAAAATTTCTTCTGTACTGGTCACATTTTCTCGCACCAAATTTGATTGACGCTTGAGAGAGAATAAAAAATTGACCGGAAGCGTTAAACTAATTGCCTAGGTTAGTTGAATGTACATTTTCGTCCTGAAATTAGGACCAACTGAAAACTGGAGATGTTCATGTTGCCGAGAGAGCATCTATTGGTGCTTCGCTCATCATGTAGGCGAGGGAACAACCTTACTATGCTTCACTGAAGTCATAAGGGTGTCATAACACTTAATACATGTGAGGGTCTTGCCTCGTGGTAAGTCACAAAATGCACACTGTCATCTTAAGACATTCTTCGAGTCGATAGGATTCCATTTTATTTTGTTTTATTCAGCACATAACTAAGAACTGCATATTCTTTGAAACATTGACGTTTGTCGGCATTGACACGCATTTCTTCAACGTGATTATGCACAGGATTGACACCGATCGTCATAATTTTTCAGCGGAAAGCTCTATTTTTCATATAACATACCCGATGCTAAATATTAACATTTAACTTTTAGTCCAAAAATTCTCCATATATCACAGACTACCCTTTTTAAAGAAGTATACCAATAAACAATGGTACTCATTAAATTCTCAAAAAGGACCTGAGGCAGCATTACATGCCGCATTTCAGATACGATCATCACCCCACATCTGACGTCTTCACGCAATCAGGCATCATAAAAAGGCCAGAGGTCAGGATTCTGCTTAATTAATGACCCACACATCAACTTTTCATTGATTGTCAGATTCCATTAATGACTGTTTCTCAGCACCGTAAAAACAACCCAATAAGATCCTGAATGAATTTCTTCTGCTTTATGAGACCATCAGAGCAGGAATTGATAATGTTTTGCATGGGTTTGATCTGCCTGGGTCACTCATTTTGTCACCTCACCGAGAACCACACATGCTTCTGTTATATATACTGTGACACTATTTGATAAAATAAAAGAACACGCACAGGTTTCGGTTGACCCAATAAAGAATTCTCACAAGAGAGAATTGCAAAATGTCTTTCAGGTAAAGCCAATTGTTCAGAATGACTCCAGATTTTTTTTGGGGGGGGGGGGGGAGGGGCGGCAGGTGTTACGAGAGTAAGTTTACACGATCTCCTCCTCCTTCTCCTCCTCCTCTTCTTCCTGCAGTAAAGTAAATAAATCGTCCTGACACCCCACCCTACCCACCCCAAAAAAAGATGGGGTATTTCATTTTATTTTGTCTTGACGTTTGTGTCATCACAATATGACCCTCACTTGCGAGATTTTAAAAATTAATGACATTTTGCCATATTATTTCAAATGCAACCATTAAAGTATATGATATGTGTTATCGATTGTGACATTTACCACGTACCTTGTGAAAATTTACCCCAGTCTGGGAAGGTTTCAACACCACACATCCTGCTAATCTCGTAAAACCGGCAAAAACCGGCTGGTTGTCAAATGTCTGCTTCATGCTTTAGATTAATTTCGAGAGGAATGAAAAGTAAAGTGAGTAAAGCTGTAGAGTTGACCAATCAAAATAACATGCCCAAAGTCAGCAGCTTTCCTTGGCGGTTATTGAACACTTATCACCTAACCCACGCCAAGAAAAATTGTTGAGTCAGTCTCAATTGAACGGGAATGGGTTAAAGTGACGAGGTTTTTAAGTGTGTGATAACCGTCAGCATTACTGCAGGTTGCATTCATATATAATGAAGCCACACTTCATTATAGTGCAAAGAAATTCTTTATCTCCCCTAAAAAAACCTCCAGGATCAAAAATACAAACGTTTTGACAACTTATTCTCTCCTCGCCTACCCGATGTTGTGCCATCAAATTACCCAGTGCGAATCACTAAATATAAACCTACAAACAAACAGACAAACAAACATTCATACTCTTTTAACGGTCTAGTCGTTGCACCTTGGATGGAATTCTTTTAGACCGCAATAATTAAGATACCTTTATATCTAAATATACAGAAAATCTTTACAATGAACTTGCTTCGTACCAAAATATTGTTAATCTAGATTTTTGCTACTTAAGTCCCATTGATCACAATCGAAACTTCTTGAAATTATGTAATACGATATTAATAGAATTGTAGACTTTCTATTTATTCAAATTTAATTTCAGAACACTGAAAATCAACGTAGAAATTGTAGCTCAAAGACTCGGCCACTCCTTCTAGCGGATAACAAACTTACTGCAATATTTCTGCTTTATGGTAGGACTTGACTATCAGATATGCGCATTCAACGTGCAAAAATACATATCATAATCATCGTATTGGAATGACACAAAACATACCCGCATACATTGTACAATTTCTTTGGCAAGTCATGTAAATTGAATAAAGTTTTTCTGATTTTATCTTGATTTAGACAGTACCATTAGCTTACGTACTGGTCTTCACTGTAAGATCATTCCCACTGTAAACATAATTCTCATATACCTGTATACCATTGTACAGGGCACACCTATTTCTTGATACACTTTAAACTTTATTTGGTGATTATTAATCATCTGTAGAAAGCTAGGATCCAGACATGCCAGCATGTAGAACCTTATTTTAAGGAGCAGAATACAGATTCAACGATTTAATAAAGTTATTCCATTGGATGCACGGTGACGAAATACCTTATTCCCATGTGATGAACCAATGAGATACAACATTTGTCCTTTCAGTACTCATTTGATCCATCAAACTGGGACTATATATGCCGCGGTGATGCTTTGTATGTTGGTGTCTTTCTGTACAATTTGGCATTACTCATGCGGAACATTTTGCATTCTTAAAGTTTATACATATCACAATGCAAGATATATCACTATCACAGAAAAGCTTGTGTAATTATGCCTCGTTGCAAACACACAGGTATGTGTGTTTTAAACTTCCGGGGACTGTAGTGGCCATGCAGATTTTGAATTTGGTGTTTATCTACTGTGTGTATTATACATCTCAAGTTTCGTTGTGGAGGTTAAAATAATTACCATACAGGTTTGGAATTTGGTTTATATCTATTATGTGTCTATGTCATACATCCCAAGTTTCGTTGTGGAGGCAAAAATTAATTGAAAGCATTACAGAATATCATGCCAGCGTTATTCATACGGATAAAGCGTTAAGATTAAGGAGTAAAGAGATGCATATCTACACACATGAAAAATTAGAGTGTCAGACATCAAAGGCTGCACAGCACATATATTTGCATCACATTTGAGCTGATAACCTAATTTACTTGACCCTTAAAACATGCTACACACAATATTCCAAAATAGAATTTGCCCCTCAGATAATCAGTTGGTGCAAAGGTATCAAAGTTTCTCTTTATAGCTGGATTTAAAAATCTTATGACGCTTGCATTGGCACAACCATTGTTAGTTTATTCTCTTAAAAAATCCCAAACAATGTTTTTTTCTTTTTAACGGTCCGCTTAACAAGATTTCTAATTCATTTTTGTTCTGATCAAAACCAATACTGGAAGCATCAAGTGCATCTTGCACTTTGTGTTTACTCAATATTGATGCACCTAACGCAAAACATAAAATACTTGTAGTAAGCGGCAAATTTATTTAGCATCATGAATAGCTTTAGAAAAAAACCACTGCACTTCATTTTGTACTCTTTGGCTTGCCAATACTTTGTGCAATGTTTCTCATACAGGGGGTTATAATGTATAGTTTCGAGTTTCAGATCTCTGGGATGTTCATTTATCTTAGGAATAACCCTATTTGGATGTAGGAAATTGCACCGCTTTTTTATGAGTGGACAAAAGTAGTTAGAAGCTTATTGTCCAATTTCCTATTTTGGTAAATAAGTGTTGTTACTACAAATAATCAGTCCCCCCCCTCAAAGGCCAATTTGATGTAAATAAATAGAAGGTACTTCAATGGATGCCAGAGAAGATCTACTGGTGTGTTTTCGATATTACAATAAATCTAAGAAGATTGTCACCAGGCATTATCTTAGTTCAAACCATCAGAAAGAACTCTCATTTTCTTCAAGGAATGTGATTGCGGGCCAAAAACATAATGAAAAGTTGTTATCAGCGATCGGAACAGAAAACAGCAGGGCATTATGGAGGCTGTAAAATAGCCATAGAATGATATGAAAAATGGTACCATCCGTGAATTAAGTATACAGTCGTTCTATTCCAACATCTTTTGAATCCCGTCGGATTGACTGACGACAGCAAACTGTAATGTTGTGAACAAGAGGGTCTCCTTTTCTATTGTGCTTTTTTTTAACAGCCCCGATTGCATGTTGTTTAAAAATATTATCAAATTTTAATTTGCGTTCTGTCCATTTTCCTATACCTCTTGACAAACTTAGTTTTGGCGCTACACAGTCGTCATGTAAAAGCTGGTACAACACGAAGGAGCTTGATGGGTTCTGTGTTGACCCTGCACAATGGGCCATAGCGAATAAAAATAAGAGTACACGAACACAGATGAATGGTCTGGCCAGTTAAATGTGACACCTCACAGGCCATAACTAACCACTGTGGACGATCCACCAACAAACCAGTTGCATAGTCGTGGAAAATATTCCAATTCGAACGAAAAACAGATGGAGGCATTGCATTGTTGGCATCCTTGTTTTCAAAGCAGAAGCAAGATTGGAGGACATTTTGCCCTCTCCAGATGCTTGGGATGTTTTAAAGTGAAGGAATGTGGAACATCAGCACTTGATCATTAAGACACTTGTGATCACAACCACCAGAGCAGCATAGGATATATATGCACGTGACCCTTTGCTCGATTTGGCTTCTCCGTTGCATTTGTTGCTTCTACAACACTTGAAGAAATGTTCGTTTTTGTTGTTGGTGTTGAGTATTCCTTCCGTACACGATTTACCACAGTATGCATGGTACGTCACGACTGATCCTGTTGTCTTTTTACTTGCCTGATGCAAATAAAACCATACAGCATTTAAATTCGATTCTGTATTATAAAAGTAATATGTCTTACTATTTGTAATTTATGTTAATCTGATCTTACAAGTACAAAATATTATTTTGTGTTGCGATCGTACTAAGTGGAAATCGTATTCGTATTCTTTTATTTTACTTTCTTTTTTAAACACGGAGTGCTCGTTCTGCATGCGAGTATATAGAAAATAATTTATTCGACAACAGGTAACGTCTTTGGATCTCTATGCAGTCTACTGTCGCATGTTGGTGATATTACGGTGGCAAAAATTGAATTCATTACAGCCCAACTTTGACTTTTTTCACAAGTCAGCATCTGATTATCATTTTTTTGAATTTCAAAAACGATCCATAACAACAATAAAATACTACTGGCTGGGTAATTCGTGCAATAGTTTAAGTATTAAGGGGTGAGATAGAGAAAGCAGCTTACAATACAATAGGATCCTGCAGTTAATTTGCATGTCGTGGCGTTGGGCTTGGCGGCTGCATCGGCTATACAGTCAATAAGACCTGTTTGGTTACACTCAAGCAAATAGCAATCTATGACTGTCGCCTGAAAAAAGAAAAAATACACATAGTGGTCGTATGCAATGTGGGTCTTTAAGTGGAAGACTTGTGTATTACTACCACGATCGTCCTGTAAGGAATAATTTGATTTGTTAGGAAACTGTGACACCCTTTCGTTGGAAGGGTACGTATCATTTGTATTATATCTCTTCCGTACCCCCACCCAAAAACAAATGATTCCATGTTTAGTTAGCTTCATATCGATGCACGACTTAACTTTTAATGACATGTGCCTTAATTATCGCCTGTCAAAATTCTAACATTTCGTTCTTCCGTTGCCTAACACTCAGAAAATTGAGTAACCTAGGGCCAGACGGGAGTTGTATTGTGAGGTTACAGAGTAACTATTGTTAAAATGTAGAATCGTTGAAGTTCCAGGAAGGGTTCATAGGAACAGGGGTCGTTTGTCCCGTTTTAACAATTGATGTTCCTTTGCATTCAGAATAGGGGCACGAAACTTGCTGGGCGCAAAAACTCAAAATTAAACAGGGAACATACATTTTTTATGTCTTTTCAAGTAAATAAATATTGTCCTGGGAAGTAACTTTTCTCTCAATCGCGATCGCTGTGTGCGAGGAAGATGGTGACTCACTCTCAGCCATTAAAGATTTTCTATTTAGTAATTTGAGCTAAAAAACTGCGGAAGAAAGAGAAGCTGCAAGGTTAAAGAACTTGTGCAAAATGGAAACAAAACAATTAGTAAACAGAGTGGTAAACGTCATGAACAGAAATTTCAAGGAAGGCTTACATCAAGTCTCTGGCATCCCTGGTTACCTTATAACAATCAATGTCCAAAAGCTCGGCAACCAGACGAACATATGGAAATGCACACAGACTTTTCTCCACATTTACATTCATGGAAAATGGTCTGTCTACAGAAGTATTTACTATTTGCAAGGACAATGATATTGTGACCTACTTATTGAGCAGATGAATATGCAGAGTTTTATCCTAAACTTAGAAGGCATTGCTATTAAGCTTCTCATTTTACCGTGCCCCATTATTTATATATGGAAACGCAGATGATTTTTTCTCCTAAAATTTTATATCAACCATTTAACCCTCCGAATACATACCAAGTGATGTTGGTTTCAGAAATATTGTACAGGCATCGAAATACACCACTTGGAAAATACACGACAGTTGCAACACAGAACGTTGAAAAGGGCATGAAGCTACTGTTTCTTACCATCTGATGTTAGTGGAGAGTGACAATTGATTTTCATTCACGCGCATTGCTATAGAACCAATAGCTCACCAAGTTAATCCAAAATCTGGAGTGCACCGGACACTAATTTGTTAACCAGTCGCCCTTTGAAACTGTGATATTCAATAGATTTGATCGCAGCTTCCATGGAAACACAACAAACAGTAATGACCCATATTTTCGTGACCGGACCCCATGGTGATATTGCAAATGTAATGATGGAATTGTATGTTAGGATAGATGTATTAGGACCTTTTACCTGTCAATAGGTTTTATGTTATTTCAGGTTATCGAATAGTGCAGTTTCATTTATTCTTTTTTATTTCCAAAATAACAAGTTAGAAATAAACAATGTCTCTCACGTATATTTATTGTTATAAACGTCATTTGAGGTCACATATATGTGGGTTCTGAATGTGAATAAGAATTTGGGTAATTATTGGCCGAAGTGAAGTATATTGGCAGTGTGTTGCAGCTTGAGGAACTTGAAAGGTAAAATATCAGGAATAATAAAACTCCCTTGTTCGCTTCAAGATTTCGACGCTTTTGAAGGACAGATAATTCCTACCATCGGTCATAAAGCCATTTTATCGTATTTTGTTAGAAATTAGATCAATACCCTGTCATCTTATTGTCAATCCTCACAGTTTCCAGAAAGTCAAACTAGGATTAAACAAAATTAAAATGGTTGGCATGATAAAAAATGTACACATTAGGCAAAGAAATTCATGTGAAGCAATATTGCTATACACTTCCAAGTGACAGTATAAAGGTCAGTTGTTACTGTAGACCCGGGATAGCCTACTTACATATCACTGAGCGTGTTGCAGCTGAAATTGGACTTCCCACATTTTACAGAAATGCCTGTGAAATAATACGCCATGGCACTCAGAAATATAGTGGAAGGATTTGTGATAACTAATTTTGGGGCAATTTTGAAACAATAAAAACATTTTAGTCAACAATTTTCGTCTGATGCTTTTTCCATGCAAGGTGGTTGTTTTTAGAAAGCTTACAAGAAGATAAGCGTAGAGCCATTTATCGTTACATTTCACGGAATATCTATGCAACCATTTACTATTTATAACTACAGTGCAAGACGATAAGAGTTGTACCATCACATTGTACCATCATTAATTTGCACACCTGGGCTTATTTTCAGCACACCCATAATGGTAACTATTGGATCATTATTCTTGAACTTCAAATATCATTAAACATTAATAGGTATTGTCTAATACTGTATTCAAGCGTATCATTAGTCTAGAATAAAAGCTTATGAATTTCGAGGGATCAATACTTCTGTTGATGCGTTACCGCTAAACTTGTCCAAGATCCCCTAGATATAAACATTTTTCCTTCAGTGTTTGTAACTCAAAATGAAAGAAAAATGCTATTGGCGCCCGGTGGCTTGTTAGGTATTCACATATTATACACGGGGCAGGCCACTGCAACCAATTTCGTATCAGCCAAAGAGGTGGGCAACACCTCAGCTAATGGTACCTCACTAGGTGTGGGTCACACAGAGAGAAGAAAGACAGCTAATGGTCACATGAGCACTGTAGAATGACATCACTTTTTGAGATTACGCCCCCCCCCCAACAATTCTACATGACTTCTCTATACGTTTAACAAATAACGTTTCGAATGACAACTGTATTGAGACTTGATACGAGTTGCTAGCGTGGATTTGGTGATCGGAACCTGTTGGCTCCAAGGGAAGCTGCTGACCCAGTCTTACCATAACCACGGAAGGTTTAACTCATTCCCTACTATGGTCACAGGCCTTGGTCAGTGGTTCTTGCACTGCCTGGCAAGTCATGCTGCAGCTGCCCTTGCGGCAGCTGCAGCATGACTTGCCAGGCAGTGCCAGAACCACTGACTTAAGACTATAGGCATGCTGGTACTTGAACGAAAGCTCTTTTCATGAAGAATTTTAATGTGCAATTGTCGTCTTAAATCTAGGTATATATACAGAAAAATCAGGGACTGGTATGCAATGAGTTATGGCAATAGCTGCGAAAATTAATTTGCCAGTGCATTGGCACCAGAGGTGTATTTAAGTGCCAGACGCTATCAGGAGTATAAAGTTGTCATTTGAACATAAGAGAACAATATAGCATTGCCTCTCCTGCTATTAAGTAATATGATTCTCTCATGTTAAGAATCAGATGCGGGGAACAACTTTATCACGCCAGTTTGACACTTAAAGCAGAAAGCTGATTTACACATTCAGATGGTGTAAATCGTAGGAAACCGGAAACCCAAACCGGAAACCGTAGCTCAATTGCGTCATAACGGTAAGCACAGTGAAAGAACTGCTGTTCATGTGTACACGGAATTTAAACATGTTTGGTGACTGAGTGAGATGAAATATTTTCTAAACTGCAGATTCCCCATGGGTTTCGAAAAGCATATAGGATGCGGAATCCCGCGCTTCGCCGATCTCCGTGGCACAGTGACGAAGATCAGCGAGAAGCACACGAACTCATGGGCCAGTGCTGCCGCGCGGGATCATCATCATCATCATCATCATCATCATCATCATCATCATCATCATCATCATCATCATCATCATCATCATCATCATCATCATCATCATCATCATCATCATCATCATCATCATCATCATCATCATCATCCAATTATTTGACAGAGAAATAACATTTTGGTATGTTCATAGTTCACCAGTTGATCGGAAATGAAAAGGACCTATTCAATCAAAGTACAAGAAAGAAAAAATCAATTTGTGTGACAATGGTTTGTCAGAATGGCCCCAAATAAGGAATATAATCTGCTGTCATTGATGCCACCCAGAAAATATTTCAATCTGACTCATATAGTACATCGCATCATTTTAGCGAGAAAATGTAGTCATCGTCAGCATCAGCATCAGCATCAGCATCAAAAAACAAACAAAGAAACAAACAAACAAACAAACAAAAAAAAAAAAACAAAAAAACATAAAGGCAAGCAACAGCGACGTCTGACTTCTCCATGTGGTGCAGGTTGGATATTGAATGCCCAACCCCCCGCGAGGGAAGAAATTCCATTGACCCCCAGATTTGCTTGTATATTGGTTTCATATACAATTCCCGTTATAAGTGCTCTTGTTTGAAAAAAAAACAACAACAACAACAACAAAGACGTCATACTGGCGACATTTTGGTATACCAGGAATATGGACAGGTTTATGGGGAGAAAGGATTAGGGCTTGGAATTGATACATTGTATCCCATCTCGTTCACATAACGCAAGTATGATTCTGCAGAATCGAAGAATGGTAATTCCCTGTTAATAAAAGACTGTAGCAGGTTTGATGAAACCGGGTCTAAACAGCTATTAATTTCCTTTTTTGTTCCTCTACAATTTTTTAGGTGTAAATATTCTCATTCGAGCATACACGATTAAAATTTATTCCTGTCTACGTTGACCGTAAAAAATGATAAATACGTTAATTCTGAGTACACGTACGGAGCTATTATTGACGAATTGTTTTCAACTTCGTACATGAATACATGTTGATGCAAGATAACTTACAATTTACATATTATCCGCTGAAAAGCTTTTACTCTGTATTGAGCCGTGTTCCTGAAATTACCGGCTGTACCATTGCTTACACATGGGATTAACAGTGGCCTCTTTCAAGAGTGTTAGTTATTTAATATAATTAAATGCATGAGAAATAGATTCAACCCGTTTCGAGATAGAAATAGTTTACATGACCTTAGCATTATGCATATGGGATCGATGATTACATATTATTATTTTATAATTTAAATATGTTTCTGATCTTGAAAAAGGTTAAATTTCCTGGAGCCATTAGTAAAAACATGGTCATGGATCGGTCGCCGGACGTAACGTGTACGAGTAACTAAACTACAGTCTATCATGGCTGATACACAAGAATTTCATATAAACTGCGGATTCAATAACGTAAAAGACTTTCTTTTGACAACCTATCTGTTAAAACTGTCTTTCGTGTTTGAAAACATACATGTAATCTTAGCAGGTGAATGGTGTTGCCTTGCCAGAAGATATCAACTCAACTTAATTGAAATCTCCCTCTTGTCGATATATTGGTGGTGTTCAAGTTTTTAACATGCCACAAACATTTCGAGAGGTAATCGGTAATTGCGCTCACGATTTCAGATACAGTTTCAGGCAATGCCAGTTTACTTACTCACAGATACGTGCAAATGGTAGAACTTATTAATGTAACCTTTCCAACAAGCAAAACAAAGCATATCAATCACATTTTTTTATATATCTCTTTCTGGGTACGCATACACTGTATTTACATCGCACTACGGGTCAACGCGTGTCTAAAGCCCAAGAGATGCAAATGTGGCCTTCCTGCACGTAATGGCTTGATTGAAAATTAGCCGATATATTTGTCACTTAAATCACCAAGCGGCAATATAAACTGTCGCTTTTATTGATTATACATGTACCCGTTTACTTGGAAAGGTGAAATCACCATAGATGGGAGTTATGTTCTATTATAGATTTTCATCCTTGCATATATTTACAGCGTACACATGCAACTGCAGCTGAACCCCTCTCAGATGATATGGTATTCGTCAATGATGAATTCTAGACTCTTTAGTTTATATTGTGCCAACCATTGTTACAACTACAACACCAGCAGTCGTCGCATCTGGTGATATATTGGAATGTGAACGTTGAAATATATTTTACAAATGAAAGAAAAAAAAAACGTAACATTTTAAAACCCGTACAAAGGCATAGACATTACATTTACTGGTCTCTCGCAGCAGGGTACAAGCAAGACACACGTACATTCTAAACGTACATCTGCACATATTACCAAAATAGCATCCAGAAGAAACGAAGAAAAAAAGTAAGATTTATAGAGTTGAAATATCCACTGTTTTAGCAACAATTGAAACATTAGGGTTTTTTCAAGATAAATTTTCTGATATCATCCAAATCTATGATAATTTTTTTAACAAGAGGGCTGTATGAATAGCCCCTGCTCAGATGACATAGACATTAATCACGCTTTCAACTCTATGAAATCGGGATAGGATCAAGGTCACCCATGTACTGAGTAAGTCTGACCTTTATAGAAGAACACTAACATGTGCAACATCAAGGTCCCAGTTCACGTACTTGTCAAGTTATAGTGAAGAGTAAAATTCATGTATGTTGCACTGTGACTCCAGAAACGAGGTCAAGGTCACTCAGGTACTGTCTGAGCATGACCTTCATAGAGAAACATTAACATGTGCAACATCCAGGTCCTAACTAAAAACAGATCTCAAGTTATCAAGTGAACAGTAAATTTCGTGTCAGTTGTCCTGTGACCTTGGGAATGAGGTCAAGGTCCAAACATCACTGGCGCATGACCATTTGCACAAAAAGGTAGACACTTATAAAAGGTATATCCCTACCAATTTGGCACAAATGTGGCCAAAATAATCAAAGAAATTCCCATGTTAAACTTTCCAATTAAAACTTTTTAAAAAAGATTTTTGAAAAAAAATCATAAAAAATCCAAAAATCATTGGAGCGTAACCATTTGAATAGACTTTGTAGAAACACACCCAAGGTACATTCCCACCAAGTTTGAAGTAAATCTGACAGACATTTTCTTCAGGGAAATCCAAAATGTGAATTACCATTAGAATGCATTAGAATGCCCGTTTACTTGCGTAGTAAGCAATAGAAAAGGTGCATTCACCGATAAGTACCCGAATTGAAACAAAATATCGTTAAAAATCAGAAATCCACAGCAGTGCTAACTAGTGAACATCTTTGCTTGACACTTTCACAAGAAACATATCCACACAGGTTCAACTTAATTGAGACGGTTCTGGAGAAGAAGTCACAAGTAACGAAATCACACAAAAATTCATAACAAAATTGAAAAAAAGAAATGCAGCACCACATGATGAAAAATTTAAGAAATAAGGGTCCCTAAGAGTGTTCTTACATAATATCAAAGCAATTACGTGAGCAGTTGTGGATAGGAAGGTTTTGTAAGATTTGTCCACCACCCCCCCCCCGAATAAAAATCATTAAAAATCCAAAAATCAACGGAACATGACCAATTGAACAAACCTGGTATAAACCTATCCAAGGTACATTGGCACCAAGTTTGAAGTCAATCTGGATGACGGTTTTGGAGAAGTCGAAAATGTGTATTAGCATTAGAATGTCCTTGACTAACCTAGTAATCAATAGGAAACTTGCGTTGACCGATAAGTACCCGAATTAAAAATCAGGAATCCACAGTAGTGCCGGCTGGTGAACAACTTTGTTTGACCCTTCCATAAGGAACATATCCAACCAGTTTCAGTTTAATCTCAGTGATGGTTCTGGAGAAGTAATTAAAAATAGCAAAAGCGCACCAAAAATCACAAAAAGAGGAAAATATCGCAGCGCCACCTGGTGAACAAATTCAGAACTAGGAGTCCCCGGGAGTATCCCTGTGTGATAGGAAAGCAATTGGTTGAGCAGTTTCGGAGAAGATTTTTTAAGATTTACCCCCCAAAAGAACAATTTTTTTTCTTACCCAAGGCACCCCCCCCCCCCCCCCCCGAGTTTGAAGTGAATCTGGCAGACGGTTTTGGAAAAGAAGTCGAAAATGTAAATTGTTGACGACGGACGATGGACGGACGTCTCTAGTATGATACAATTATGTCGAAAAATATGACCCATATTCATAAATATCAAACCCAACAATGACAGTAAACAGATTCCAGAGTTACCAAAGTATCAACATTCATCTTCCAATACAAATGTGAAGAAACAAATTTCACTCCTGACTTGAGGCAGGCAATCCCCTACAAAAGGCAACTGGTGGTTTTAAACCGGTCCTGTCAACCTCTGAAACATTTTTCATTAAATACAGACTATAGTGTTTCCAATATGTATAGGCCCAACATCTCAAAATCCAAATTTTATTACTTTTGCAAAAGATAAAGGAGAATTGGTAGGCCTATCACTATATTGGTTCTTTTGACTAGTTCGTCAGCTGAGGTTATAGCAAAAGTAGAAAGTAGGTCTGTATCGTTTTTGTGATATCTATGAATCGGGAATATTATCTAATTAATAAGTTAAGTGATTAAATCACTGTTATAGTGTATAAAATGCAAGGAGTAGACTTCCACAAGTCCCTCACTAAACAACTGAAGTTCTACAGACGGACGTCTCTAGTATGATACACTTATGTGGAAAAACATGAACCATATTCATAAATATCAAACCCAACAATGACAGCAAACAGATTCCAGAGTTACCAAAGCATCAACATTCATCTTCCAATACAAATGTGAAGAAACAAATTTCACTCCTGACTTGAGAAAGACAGTCACCCACAAACGGCAACTGGTGGTTTTAAACCGGTCCTCTCAACCTTTGAAATATTATTCATTAAATACAGACTATAGTGTTTCCAATATGTATAGGCCCAACCACTCAAAATCCAAATTTCATTACTTCTGCAAAAGATAAAGGAGAATTGTTATGCCTATGACTATTTTGGTTCTTCTGACTAGTTCGTCAGCTGAGTTTATAGCAAAAGTAGAACGCCGAACGGAGGGCCACCATAAGATAAGCTCAGCTGACTTGTCAGTCAGCTGAGCTAAAAAAATCTTTGAGCGTGGAAAATATTGGGAAAATGTCGGACTTTTCTTGGAATCATTTTCACACTGTAATATTACATGCACATCGTCTGCAACTATGTTACAAATTTCGCAAGTTCTTTCTACCAAAGCTGTTTTTATGCTTGTCTATATCCCCTTATTTGATTTAGAGATAACGCTAATCCTAAATCGTGTGACCTTTTTATAGACTGATATTTGATGGCAAGCAAAATGTCTTCTCTTTTGAAATAAGCAATAAATTTAGTACATGTGCGCAATTTTGTATCACTGCTTGAATTAATTTCTATGTCTATATTCCATTATTTTTTAAAGGAATAAATTAATTAAATAAACAAATACAAATTCACTTAACTGAAATGAAAGGCTGTACAGAGAGTGCTTAAGTAATTGAGAAAAGCATTGTATCTCTATGGCAAGAATTACATAAATTGAACGTACCTGTGTCGTGGCTGCCACCGCGGCTGTATTGTTACTTGTGGTCTTCGACTACAACAGAAACGAATTGAAAATTAAGTTCACGTTCAGTTTAGTTTAATTTTGTTGTAAGACTATGTTCCATTGTGTGAGAGGCCAAAACTTCCAAGTAAGCGATAGCAGTGAAGTTGATACTATATATTTATGTCTGTATGTCACGAATGACATTAGTTAAACGTACCTGTGTTGTGCTTACCACGGCGGCTGTATTGTTATTTGTGGTTGTGGTTGCGGTGTTCGACTGTAATAGACACAAAAATGAAAATTAAGTTCATCTTAAATTTGGTTTTATTCTGTTATGAGCAATATGTCCCGTTGTCTCGGAAGGCAAAATTTTATGAAAGCAATAACAGCGAAGGTATGTATCTGTATGTCACGAATTACATCAGCTTAACGTACCTGTGTTGTGGTTGTCATGGTGGCTGTATTTTTACTTGTGGTTGCTGTCTTCGACTGTAACAGATAAAAAATAAAAATTTTGCAAGTTAAATTTTGGTTTTATTCTGTTATGAGGAATATGCCCATTGTGTCGGAAGGCAAAACTTCTATGATACCAATCAAAGGTAAATATGGTACGGTATGGTATTTTCATTGAAGTGACTTGTACATCATTATTGTAATACATAAAGCCAAGAAAGCCAAATGAAGTACCCAGGCCTCTTGGACTTCTATGTGACATGAAGCTCATCGCATGTTAACAAAATGCATACGTAATCTTAAAAGTATAGCTAATATGAGGGAAAGCACGGGGGGAGGGGGGCTATGTGTTGAAATTGAAAACAGTATTACTTCTAGAACTTCACAACTGGATCCAATATTTTCGTCAAATTTGCTCATGTATGTGTAGACGAGTTCTGTCAAAGAATAAAAGTTGCAGATGCAAAATTAGTATACAGTAAAACATCCAGAACACGATATTACTGATGAAAACACAAGTAGTCATGGACTGTCATTTCGCAGGGAAACACTGCATGGTGGGACAATAGACGGTCCCACTGAACGACATCCCCCTCCGGCTATCAAGGAGAGCAAACACGAAACTCGAACAGCTAAGACGGGGACACATGGCATCTGCACGTGATCTCTAAACCAAGAAGCGATTCTTGGTCCTGCCCTTTAATATTCACCGTTTTGTCAGCAGCAGAAACATAAGTTTTTCAAAACATAATCTAGACACTGTTTACCAGGAGAATACTTGGGGAGGTTACCACCTAAGATTGTCAGAAATAGCTGTGTATTTTGGTTATTATTGGTTATTGTCTGAAATATTCCTCCTGGGCCATGCAATGCATTAATTGAAAAGGGAAAAAAAGGCGTAACTTGGCATAGAAAACATCGTCTGCCAAGCAAAGAAAGACATAAACACAAAGTAGCGATACTTTCTATATACCACAATTTATAAAACAAGATAGATTAATATGACGGATAGTGGGCTACAATTCATAATGTCGAGTCAGATTATATTATGACCAACTTCACTGAGCAAGCGCGCTCTCGTACCTTTGTACCCAAACCAAACCTTTATAAAGGTTTTACGGACAGATGGACGGGTTTACGAGACAATACCCGATTCAAATATTCCCTGTGTACATGTAATTATGAAAAAAACCTATTGTGGTTCTACATCTACAATATAACAATGGTTGTGACACACATAGATATTGTATGAAGGGAAATAAAGTGAACTAGGTAGCTTATGGATTGGAACAAGTATTTGCAATAATCATAAAATATTGTATGATTACTGAATATTGTTCTGCAATATGTAATTACAAATCTGTAGGATTCCAACCATAACAACCGCTTCGTCATTGAACTGATTATAACCATCAGTACTTTTAACGCTGCTATGATAACAGTGTGCTTGTTTCCATTGCGTCTGGACACTAAAAGAGTTCGGGCGGGTTGGGACTCAATCACCAGTGATTGTATTATACCTGTGACGTAGTAGCAGTCTGGATCCCGGTGGCAGTATGGGCTGTAGAAGTCTGACTCGACCGAGTTTTGACAGTGAAGCCCTGACATGTAATATAGAGCGTGAAAGAAAGATGCAAAAGTAGAGATGAAATCATATTTTAGATTCGATGACATAGTATAATAAGCATGCAAGCAAAGTACAGTCGCGGTGATTCAGTCGGTAAATATGTATCACAAAGTCAACGTTCAATAGCATAGATTTAAATGGTCTGTACCAAACAAAGTCGCCAATTTGGATTACAGGCAGGCTTACAGACAGCCTCAGGCCATGCGTAGCCAGAGATGAACCTTACTCCTTACTCCAAATAATTTTGATCAATAGATGCATATGTTTTTTTTTTTGTGGATGGTAGTCTGTGATTTGCAAGGTACGTATTGAAGAACCAAATATTATCATTACCTTTGTAGGAAATATTAAGGATTGAAGGGACAAAGTATAAATTTGCAACGTCTTAGTACACATAAAATTTCCGAAAATAGTTTAACATAAGTTTCATTTGCTAAAAAAAACCCCAAACCACCCCCCCCCCCCCCACAAAAATAATATTGAATCATTTCAGTAAGACGTTTCTGTTTTTATCCGACTATTACGTTATCCATTTTGACGCACTGCTGTGCACATTCCAAAGGATATTAAGCGATAAGATCAATGCCACAACTGGTAAGATATTTCAATTAACCACTAATTCAACTGTCTTAGGTAACTGCACGGTCTCACACATTTGTCGTAGAAAGAGGTAATCAACATAAGTTGCCACAACAACCTGTGCACAAGGACTAAATCGATGACCTGTTTTTTGACCTGTACCTGTGATGTAGCTGTAGTCTGGATTCCAGTACTTGCAACGTTTGCCTGGCTTGTTTCTGTCTGGCTAGTTGAACTCTGTCGTGCAATAAAGCAAGTGGATGGAAGAAAAAGAGAGGTAAAATCATATGTCGCATGGAAGTTATTGCATTAAAAGCAAGAAAGCAAGGTAAATAGAAGTGTATAATGGTGGCAGAAAAATATGACCAAGCATTCGTTTTTACATAAGGTAATACGAAAACTAATGGGAAAACTGTTTTTGTCCAGGTCCGTCTGGTACTTTAAAAATGTTTCAACTGGGAAATATGTTGGAAAGGGCAATCCTGTTCAAAATAGAGTTTATGCCGGTTTGATCCCATGCCCTCTCTCCTGCAATAAAACAAGTGAATAGACGATGGAACAAACCAAGGTAAATTATCATAGTTTTGCTTCAGAGTATTGACAAATAAAAAAGTAAGGATTATAAGAGAACAGCCCACGCTTGACCATTATTTTGTAATTATTTTATTTTTGTATTTTTTTCAAGTTAGACTGGATATTAAGATCCCCCACATGCATTTTGCTCTCATTGTGGTAACACGACTACTGTGAATTTCTAAAGAGCAATATGTCTAAGATAAACAAGTAAAGGTCTTCTGTACCCTATAATTTTGAGAACACGCGATCAAAAGGAATTTGTATAAAACAAAATTTTTTTATTTCAGGACAGGTGTCTAGGGCAGGAATAATGCACTTTTGGTTAAGTTGTCATGGGCAGGAATTAAGCACTTTTGGTTAAGTTGTACATGTGACATATCGGTTGTGTGGATTCCAGTGTTTGCACTGACAGTATTTGTCTCGCTCCATCCTGTTTGACTTGTCGGACTCTGTCATGCAATACAGAGAGTTGCTGACGAGTCAAGAAACAGAGAGTGAATGAACTTTTAGCTTGAAAAATAACATACGTAAACAACGTAAAACGTAGTGGCATTTTTCTATAATAAAGGTTACCAAACAGTTTGATGTTCCAACTGTTCTTCTGAAAACAAATAAAATTTTAATGAAATCCCCTTTGGACGTTTCAGGGCAAGAACCTGATTCGGCAAAAGTACCAGAGGACACTAATTCCTCTTAAGGAGGATTTGAAAACTAAAATGATAGGATTAAGGTATTGCATAGAAAGACCTCCGCTCGTAGACGTTTTAGACAGGTAAAAGGGCACCAATGGCTAAAATGTACCTGTGATATAGTAGAGGTCTGGATTCCGGTATCGGTGTTGAAAGTACTTGTCTGACTGGATCCAGTTTGACTAGTTGTGACCTGTTATTCAATAAGCCAGGGACAACCAGAAGCATGACAGGAAAATACAAGGGAACAGCAATCAAGATTGCAAGGCATGGCAAACAAACAGAACGCAGAAGTAAAAATATACAGAAGTTTTAAAGGCATTGAAATTAGGAAATATAAAGTGTGGTTTATTCTGCAATTTCCAGCAATGTGAAAACATTAGATCTGTACCTCTCAGAGTATGGTTGCAATAGAACCAAAGAATTCTTAATTCAATGTACGAAAAGTCAACAACGACTTACATTCGCTGCACATATCCTTTTGGTTTAAAAGTTGTCCTTACATTTGTTGTATTATACCTTAAATGTCTTGTCTAATAACTTTGTCAATTGCATTTACACGCACTGTCACAGGTTATGCCAAGGTGTCGGTGCACACAGAAAACAGAATTTAATTTTGGCAAGGACTATGACAGTGGATGAGTTGTACCTGTGACGTGGTAACGGTCTGGATCCCAGAGGCAGCATTGCCCGTGTTAGTCTGACTCGACCCTGTTTGCCTAGATGTGCTCTGTCGTGCAATAAAGCAAATGAAATAAAAAGCGGGACAAACAGACATAAAATCATAAGTTGGCCTACAGAGTATATATGATAAGTAGGTAAGCAAAACTTTTAAGGGAATTATTTTACCTGGACCATTTTTTTGCAATCATTTTTACTCTTTTTGAGATTAGACTTTATATTGAGATCCACAAGAAACATTATATTTTCATTGTGGTAGAAGCACCACTGATAATTTCAAATCCGCAATAGACGTCCAAGCTTAGTAAGATACTTTTACTTCATAATGTTTCGGAACCTGAAATGACAAGGAAGCTCGTACGAGAGAGGTCTTTGGATTGAAAAAAGGACTAGGGCAGAAAGCTAGCATTTTAGATATCAGCATTTCTGGTTAAGTTGTACCTGTGACGTAACGGTTGTTTGGATCCCAGTATTGGCACTGACAGTATTTGTCTGGCTCGATCTTATTTCACTTGTTGGACTCTGTCATGCAATGCAAAGAATGGGTAAAGGGTGAAGAAGCAGAGAATTGATTATATAATAGCTTGCAAAAATAGCATAGGTAATTAGATGTAAAGTGTGGCGGCATGTTACTTCTACTGTAACAGTTTCAGAGCAGCTTGACGTTGTGACAATGCCCCTGTTTTTTCGTGACGTGTCATCATGAACAATATAAGGAAGTCACACCCCTTTCCAACGCCCACACAATGTGACTCGAAAAACAGGAGCATAACAGGTGAAAATATCAGTATTTAATCCCAATCTTTTTGTCACCGTCGGTTAGCCAAAAAAGAGACACTTTTTTTCATTTGAAAAGCATGAAAGGATTAAGCTATTACATAGAGAGGCCTCTATGATTCCATTCCACAGGTGTTTTGAACAGAGAACAGGGCACTGGTGGCTGAGATGCACCTACGCATAGCAGTAGCCAGGATCCCAGTACCTGTCGTGCCACCGAGTTCTTACTTGAGTTGCACTTATCTTCTGGTTTCAAAGGAGTGCTTCTATTTGATGTAAACAAATCTTATGTGCATGGTGTAAAAACTTTATAAGTCATATTTTATATATTCTGAACCTCCATAGGTTATACTCAGAAAATGTGCACACAGACAACCAGGAATAAGTATCGACTGTTGTGGTTGACTCCTTATATCTGTGAAATGGAAGTTGTCTGGATCCCGGGTAGCAGTATTTAATGTATTAATCTGACTGGAGTCTGTATAGCCAGATGAGCTCTGGTGTGGAAAAAAGTCAAGTAAAGATGTCCTTGGTAGAAATACAATGATTGTGTGATTTGCATGTTATTGCATTTGGGCTTATCCGACATTGATGTCGGAAATCGGGTACGCACTATATCAGATCCTTTCCTTCTGTATCAGATATCGGATGAAGGCGTCATTCCATACTGATATATACTACATATAATCAGCTTATTTCTAAACATTAAAGCAGTGTGGTTTATCCCATCGCCCTTTATAAGACCACAATCTCTATAAATAACAACCTGGAGAGTTTAAATTCAAATCATTGGTGTTTCTGAAGCGGACAGCAGTACATTATGCTTACATAAATAAACATGCACATATCCATTGGCAAGTGCATGCCTATGTATTTTTTATTTTGTTGCAGCAATAAAATATTTGCCTCTGTATACTTTACTGAATGTTCCTCTCATATACCCATATCTAAATTGAAATATTTATATAAATTTGGATACAGCTATCAAATAATAATTCATATCAAGCCGTCCCTGTTTTCCATGATCTGATGAACAAGAATTACATTGGAATGGGCTTGTCTACACTATCGGTTTGCAGTCAAGTATTTTATTTCACAATTCAGCTTAATTTGACTTTAATGTTCATGCCCTTTACCTTCTTCGTGTTAACAGCATTACAAGAGCTTTCTTATGAGCACAAAATCCTCGCTTGGCGAAACACTTCGTTAACTATCACTTTTGAGACAGAGAAATTGTGAACAATGAAGTTTCAACTGGGGTTTGGGGCAGTTATGAAGCACTTTTCACTGATTGGTACCTGTGATGTAGCAGTCGTCTGGATTCCTGTATTGGCATTGACTGTATTCGCAGGACTCGAGCTTGTTTCGCTTGTTGGTCTCTATCATGTAATGTAGCCAGTATGAGAAAGGTGAAAAAGCAGATATAAAATAAAAATTAGCATAGAAAGACTTGCAAAAGCATATGAGCATAAGGTTAAGAAGCATGAATTTGGATATAGAACTTCATTACCGTTTTGGAAGGTGATTGATGATTGTGACATGCTGCGATTCTTCTGAAGGGTGAGTAGCATAATTTTTTTATTTTAGAATAAAAAGACAAGAAAAGAAATGTGACGATTAGAGGGAATGGGACGAGAGGAGAAGAGCTGAGAGATCCGAACAGAGGAAAGAAGAGAAAAAATTAAAGAGATGAGCAGAGAAAAGAGATCAAAACAGAGGAAAAGAGAGGAGAGACCGAAGCAGAGGAGAGGCGAAAGTAAAACAGAAGAGAAGAGAAAAGAGATCAAAACGGAGGGAAAGAGCGGGGAGGCAAGCATAGCAGAACAAAGATGAAGAGAAGAGAAGAAAAGGAAAGGGAAGGGTAGACAGACAAACTGTCGAGTAACAGGTAACTTCTTCCGAAAACTCCAATCCAAATTTGTTGTAATAAATTGCAGTCATCTGCTTAGGTATTGGGAGAGCATAAAACGATTAGGATATATTTATGTACACATATATACATATATGTATATACATACATACATACATATATATATATATATATATATATATATATATATATATATATATATATATATATATATATATATATATATATATGTATATATATACATATATATATATGCATATATATAGTTTAGATATGGTTCTTTGATGTATCACAAGCATTTTGGAAAGGACTCTGGCTAAACTATACCTGTGACGTGGAAGTAGTCTGCATTCCGCTGGTGGCAATGCTGGTTTGACTCGTTGCTGTGGAACCAGTCGAGCTCTGTCACGCAATGAAGCAAGGTCGACAAAGATGCAATTATAAAGATACAAATAAAATATGCATGAAATGCAAAGTAAGAGAAGCAGACTAACTATGAAAATATAATGGTGATTCATGAGCTACATTTTTTATTTTATGCCCATTGTTTCAACGAGAAACGCTGACGTCCGGTAAGTTAATGGCACGTTGACTTTGCAAAGTATGTATTGAACGCAAGAATGTTGTGAAGAACTCATGGGATAAACCCGGCATCAAAAGCTGGTTACTTCCCTAAAATGTTTAACCAGGCGAAAAGAATCGCTGTATCAGTCGCTGAGTTTACCTGTGAATTGGCAGTACTCAGGATCCCAGGAGTGGCGCTGATCGTGTGTGTCTGACTTGTTTCTGTTGGACTACTTGCAGTCTATAATGCAATACAGCATTAAAAGGGGGGGAAAGCGATAAAATGGTGTATTGTCTTTAAAAGCGTTGCTATAAATGATAATTTAACACAAATCGAAAAAAGTATGGACTAAATTGTATTTTGGCTAGGAAGGAATGACATGACAAGTGAGGAAAGAATACTGTTGTGATCTTTAGTTAGACTTTCCATTTGTATGTTAAAAATAGATTAAATGAATGTGCCTTAATTTGGGCTACACGTGAGGACTACAAGGCAATACGAGTAGGTCGGGAATACCTGCAGACATATCAGGGGTAATTTCTGGGGGTCAAAACGTATGGGGGGGGGGGGAATTACGACTGGAGACAATTAGCATGTCAGATCGTGGCCTCAATTCTCATTTTCATCAATGGGGAATAGTATTTCAGTATTCAATTAACCGATCATATGCTTCTTGTAAATAATTGGAAAGAAACTTCGTAACTGGGAATATTTTTCGAATCACATAACATGTTTCAAAGGAAATTTGAAGGACTTCACTTATTTCCTTGCACGATCGCGAGTTAATTATTATGAATATAACATTTGGCATATTTGGTCATTTTAGGGAAAAACAAAGCACCAAAAAGAGACAGTAATACTGACAGTGAATAGGGAAGCGGAAAATATGCTTGTGGGTATAGTTTTATTTTGTTGCAGCAATAAAAAATTGCCTCTGTATGCTTGACTGAATTTTCTCACTATATACCCATATCGGAATTGAACAATTTCTAAGGTTTTGGATACAGGTATCAGATAATAATTCATATCAAACTTTCCCTGTTTTCCATGATTGGACGAACAAGAATTATATTTGAATGGCCTTGTCTACACTATCGGTTTGCAGTCAAGTATTTTATTTCACAATTCAGCTTAATTTGACTTTAATGTTCATGCCCTTTACCTTCTTCGTGTTAACAGCTTTACAAGAGCTTTCTTATGAGCACAAAATCCTCGCTTAGCGAAACACTTCGTTAACTATCACTTTTGAGACAGAGAAATTGTGAACAATGAAGTTTCAACTGGGGTTTGGGGCAGTTATGAAGCACTTTTCACTGATTGGTACCTGTGATGTAGCAGTCGTCTGGATTCCTGTATTGGCATTGACTGTATTCGCAGGACTCGAGCTTGTTTCGCTTGTTGGTCTCTATCATGTAATGTAGCCAGTATGAGAAAGGTGAAAAAGCAGAAATAAAATAAAAATTAGCATAGAAAGACTTGCAAAAGCAAATGAGCATAAAGTAAAGAAGCATGACTTTGCATAATTTTATATAGAACTTCATTACCGTTTTGGAAGGTGATTGATCATTGTGACATGCAGCGATTCTTCCGACAGGTGAGTAACACAAGCTTGTATTTCAAAATAACAAAAGAAATGAGACGATACGAGGGGATCAAAACAGAGGAAAGGCAAGGGGAGATCGAAACAAAGAGTGGAGAGGCGAGATTAAGACAGAAGAAAGGAGAGGTAAGATGAAAATGGATCAGAGAAGACATCAAAACAGAGGAAAAAAGCGGAGGGGTGAGCACAGGAGAACACAGATAAAAAAGAGAACAAAACGGAAGGGAAGACAGACAAACTGTCGAGTAACAGGTGACTTCTTCCAAAGACTTGAATCCATATTTGTTGTACCAATTTGCAGCTATTAGGTTTGTGATTGCGAGAGCATAAAAAGATTAGGATATATATATATATATATATATATATATATATATATATATATATATATATATATATATATATATATATATATATATATATATGCATATATATATAATGTTAACATATGGTTCTTTGATGTCGCACAAGCATTTTGGACGGGAATGTAGCTAAACTATACCTGTGACGTGGAAGTAGTCTGGATTCCACTGGTGGCAATGCTGGTTTGACTCGTTGCTGTGGAACCAGTCGAGCTCTTTCATGCAATGAAGCAAGGTCGATAAAGATGCAATTTTAAAGATACAAATAAAGTGTTCTTGAAATGCAAACCTAGAGAAGCAGACTAACTATGAGAATAAAATGGTGATTCATGAGCTATATACTTTTTATTTTATGCCCATTGTTTCCAGGACCAACGCCAACGTCCGGTAGGTTTATGCCACGTTGACTTTGCAAAATATGTATTGAATGTTATGAGGAACTCATGGAATAAACCAGGCATCAAAAGCTGGTTACTTCCCTAAAAAAATTTAACCAGGCGAAAAGAATTGCTGTATCAGTCGCTGAGTTTTACCTGTGAATTGGTAGTACTCTGGATCCCCGGGGAGTGTGTGCATGTGTGTGTGTGGGGGGGGGGGGTACTTCCATATAGGATTGTAGTGAGTATGTGCCGTGAGAAAGGCCCTGTTTTTATAACTCCCAGGATTAGAAAAGCCCCCCCCCCAAATGTACGCAACTGGACTAAGATAGGGGTAGCAATTAGGATGCACCAATGCAGCACTCCTTTCAACACATCACAGGATTAAGAAAGGATACCTTTTTACATCTGAAGAAGGATTTTGATAGGCTATTGTGTCAAAATGTCCGAGGCACACCCCCACCCTGATGTTGAGTATGTGCCCCCCCCCCCCCGTCTGGATCCCAGGAGTGGCGCGGATCGTGAGTGTCTGACTTGTTTCTGTTGGACTACTTGCAGTCTATAATGCAATATACCATTAAAAGGGAAAAGGAGAAAACACAGATAAAATGGTGTCTTGTCTTAAAAAGCATTGCTACAAATGATAATTTAACTGAAAACGAAAGAAAGGCATGGACTAAATTGTCTTTTGGCTGGGAAGGAATGTCATGAGAAGTGGGGAAAGAATAATGGAGTGATCTTTTGTTAGACTTTCAATTTGTATGTTAAAATAGGTTAAATGAATGTGCCTAAATTAGGGCTATATGTGAGAATTACAAAGCAATACGAGTAGGTCAGCAATACCTGAAGACACATCAGGGGTAATTTGTGGGGTCAAAACGTATTGGGGGAGGGGGGACTACTACTGGATACAATGAGCATGTCGGATCTTGGCCTCAATTCTCATTTTCATCAATAGGGAATGGTATTGAAGTACTCAATTAACGGATCATATGCTTGAAGAATGAAGAATCGGAAAGAAACTGCGTCAAGGTAATAATTCATATCACACCGTCCCTGCTTTCCATGATCAGACGAACAAGAATTATATTAGAATGGCTTTGTCTACACTCCTGATTTGCAATCAAGTATTTTATTTCAAAATTTAGCTTAATTTGACTTTTTTGTCCATACCCTTTACCTTCGTTGTGTCAACAGCATTACAAGAGCTTTCTTATGAGCACAAAATCCTCGCTTAGCAATACACTCCGTTAACTTTCACTTTTTGAGACAGAAAAATTGTGAACAATGAAGTTTCAACTGGGGTTTAGGGCAACACTTTTCACTAATTGGTACCTGTGATGTAGCAGTCGTCTGGATTCCTGTATTGGCATTGACTGTATTCGCAGGACTCGAGCTTGTTTCGCTTGTTGGTCTCTATCATGTAATGAAACCAGTATGAGAAAGGTGAAAAAGCAGAAATAATACAAAACTGAGCATAGAAAGATTGGCATAAACTAAAGAAACATGACTTTGGATATAGAACTTTATTACCGTTTTCGAAGGTGAATGATCATTGTACGATGCAGTGATTCTTCTGACAGGTGAGTAGCACAAGCTTTTATTAAAAAAAGAAAAGAAATGAGCCGTAGAGGGATGGGAGGGGAGGAGAGGAGAGGAGAGGAGCTGAGAGATCAAAACGGAGGAATGGCAGAACAAACACGAAAAGAAGAGAAAGAAAGGGAAGAGAAGACAGAGAAGCTGTCGAATAACAGGTGACTTCTTTCAAAAGTTAAATCCAAATTTGTTGTAACAATATGCAGTCATTAGGTTTGTCATGAGATGAGCATAAAGGGATTGTGATATATATATATATATATATATATATAGTATATATATATATATATATATATATATATATATATATATATATATATATATATATATATATATATCGTTAAGATATGGTTCTTTGATGTATCACAAACATTTTGGAAAGGAATGTGGCTAAACTATACCTGTGACGTGGAAGTAATCTGGATACCACTGTTGGCTATGCTGGTTTGACTCGTTGCTATGGAACCAGTTGGGCTCTGTCATGCAATGAAGCAAGGTCGATAAAGATGCAATTGTAAAGATAGAAAAAAGTGTGCTTGAAATGCTAATCAAGAGAAGCAGACTACCTATGAAAATAAAATGGTGATTCATGAGCTACATTTTTTATTTTATGCCCATAGTTTCCAGGACCAACGCCAACGTCCGGTAAGTTATGGTACGTTGACTTTGCAAAATATGTATTGAACGCAAGAATGTTATGAGGAACTCATAGAATAAACCAGGCTCAAAAGCTGGTTACTTCCCTAAAAATGTTTAACCAGGCGAAAAGAGTTGCTGTATCAGTCGCTGAGTTTTACCTGTGATTTGGCAGTACTATGGATCCCAGGAGTAGTGCTGATTGTGTGTGATTGACTTGTTTCTGTTGGACTACTTGCAGTCTATAATAAAATATAGCATTAAAAGGGGGGAAAAGAAAAAAAACACAAATAAAATAGTGACTTGTCTTGAAAAGCGTTGCTACAAATGATAATTCAACAGAAAACGAAGAAAAAGGCATGGGCTAAATTGTATTTTGGCTAAGAAGGAATGGTATGACAAGTGGAGAAAGAATACTGTAGTGACCTTTTGTTAAACTTTCAATTTGTATGTAAAAAATAGGTTAAATGAATGTGCCTTAATCAGGGCTACATGTGAGAACTACAAGGCAATATAAGCAGGTCAGCAATACCTGCAGACACATCAGGGGTGATTTTAGGGTTCAAAACATATTGGGGGAGGGGGGCTTACTACTGGATATTATGAGCATGTCACATCTGGGCCTGAATTCGCATTTTCATCCGTAGGGAATTGTATTCAAGTATTCAATTAACCGATCATATGCTTGAAGAACGAAGAATCGGAAAGAGACTACATCAGGTTAATAATTCACATAAAACCGCCCCTGTTTTCCATGATCAGACGGACAAAATTATATAGGAATGGCCTTGCCTACACTATCGGTTTGCAATCAAGTATTTTATTTCAAAATTTTGCTTAATTTGACTTCATTGTTCATACCCTTTACCTTCGTTGTGTTAACAGCATAACAATAGCTTTCTTATCAGCACAAAATCCTAGTTTAGCAAATACACTTCGTTAACTATCACTTTTTGAGACAGAGAAATTGTGAACAATGAAGTTTCAACTGGGGTTTAGGGCAGTTATGAAGCACTTTTCACTGATTGGTACCTGTGATGTAGCAGTCGTCTGGATTCCTGTATTGGCATTGACTGTATTCGCAGGACTCGAGCTTATTTCGCTTGTTGGTCTCTGTCATGTAATGTAGCCAGAATGAGAAAGGTGAAAAAGCAGAAATAATATAAAACCGAGCATAGAAAGATTCGCATTAAGTAAAGAAGCATGACTTTGGATATAGAACTTCATTACCGTTTTGGAAGGTTATTGATCATTGTGAAATGCAGCGATTCTTCTGATAGGTGAGTAGCATAAGCTTTTATTTCAAGAATTAAAAAGAAATAAATGAGCAGTGGATGGGATGGGAAGAGAGGAGAGGAGCTGAGAGATAAAAACAGAGGAAAGGAGGGGAGATATTGAAACAGAGGAGAAAAGAGGCGAGATTAACACAGAAGAAAGGAGAGAATCGATCAAAACAGAGGCGAGAGGACATCAAAGCAGAGGAAAGAAGCGGAAGAGAGAATGGCAGAGCAAACACGAAAAGAAGAGAAAGAAAGGGAAGGGAAGACAGAGAAGCTGTCGATTAACAGGTGACTTTTTTCAAAAGTTCAATCCAAATTTGTTGTAACAATTTGCAGTCATTAGAGCATAAAGGGATTGGGATATATATATATATATACATATATATATATATATATATATATATATATATATATATATATATACACATACATACATATATATCGTTAAGATATGGTTCTTTGATGTATCACAAACATTTTGGAAAGGAATGTGGCTAAATTGTACCTGTGATGTGGAAGTAATCTGGATTCCACTGGTGGCAGTGCTGGTTTGACTCGTTGCTGTGGAACCAGTTGGGCTCTGTCATGCAATGAAGCAAGGTCGACAAAGATGCAATTATAAAGATACAAATAAAATGTGCTTGAAATGCAAAGCAAGAGAAGCAGACTAACTATGAGAATAAAATGGTGATTCATGAGCTATATTTCTTTTTCTATGCCCACTGTTTCCAGGACCAACGCTAACGTCCGGTAAGTTATGGCACGTTGACTTTGCAAAATATGTATTGAACGCAAGAATGTTGTGAGGAACTCATGGAATAAACCAGGTTACTTCCCTAAAATGTTTAACCAGGCGAAAAGGTTGCTTTATCAGTCGCTGAGTTTTACCTGTGAATTGGCAGTACTCTGGACCCCAGGAGTGGCGCTGATCGTGTGTGTCTGACTTGTTTCTGTTGGACCACTTGCAGTCTATAATGCAATATACCATTTAAAGGGAAAAGGAAAAAAAACACAGATGGTAAAGTAGTATCCTGTCTTGAAAAGCGTTAATGAAAATAATAATTTAACAGAAAACGAAAAAAAGGCATGGACTAAATTGTATTTTGGCCAGGAAGGAATGACATGACAAGTGGGGAAAGAATACTGTTGTGATCTTTTGTTAGAATTTCAATTTGTATGTTAAAAATAGGTTAAATGGATGTGCTTAAATTAGGGCTACATGTGAGAACTACAAGGCAATATGAGCAGGTCGGCAATACCTGCGGACACATCAGGTGTAACTTTAGGGGTCAAAACGTATGGGGGGGGATTACTACTAGATACAATTAGCATGTCGGATCTTGGCCTCAGTTTTTATTTTCATCAATAGGGAAAGGTATTCAAGTATTCATTTAAACTATCATATGATTCATGGGAAGAGCCGAAAAGAAACTACGTAACTGTGAATATTATTTCAATCGCATGAAGGGCTTCACTTATTTCCTTGCACGATCACGAGTTAAATACCATTAATTTCATATCTGGCATATTTGCTCATTTTTGGGAAAAACAAAGCACCAAAAAGGGACAGTAATACTGACAGTGAATAGAGAACTGGAAAATATATTGACAGACCGTGATTTCTGTATTTAATCCTTAAAATAGTTTATGAAAGTGAAATGACTATATTTGACGGACCCTTTGGGACCATCGATTTCTTTGTAGCAGTACTGTTTAGTATCACAAAGTACAGTGCTTTGATTGCCAATGGTAAACTTGATCTATATTTTAAGAGCATGGTGCTATGAAATTATTGTAAAAGAATGTGCAACGAAGTTCTGGTGTGTGTGAGAGTTTTTATCAATACGAACTTTGGCACTACGCGAGTACCAGGCATTGGCACTGCAGCTGAGTTTTACCTGTGACGTGGCCGTTGTCTGGATCCCAGTTGCGGTATTGTCAGTGTTTGTTGCTCCTGTATGTCCATTTGAAATCTGTGATGTAGCATTGCAATAGCAGATAGAAAGGCTAAAGAAAATATCCTGCATAGTATGAATTCACAAACAAGTATTGAAGCAAGCAACGAGAAATTAAGCAGGGAATTGCAAGTGAATATATGTGACAGCAGTATGAGGACTCTGAAGTACAGTGCTAGAACTCAATAGGGATAAATCTGTATGTGTAATGTTCCACACAACACTCGAAGATCTATGTGTACAGGAACTTACTGTCCCCACATGTTGTGAAACAGGAACTTACTGTCCCCACATGTTGTGAAAATTGAACATCTTCCTGTGTTTCAAAACCTTTTATAGAAAGATGTTCAATTTTTCTTAATAAGTGAAGTAACATGGTATACATATATGTGGTCACTCACCGTTGCCATTCCTGTTGTCTTGGTGGCCATGGACTTTGCCGTGGTTGTTTGTCCTGTCGTGCCCTGCGAAAACGAACAGAACTTTTTCAGATTTTATTTATTATATAAAAAAGAATCACTTTTCAGAACATAAACAATTTCATAACCTTGTCACAAATTGATTCAAATATATTGATTTAATGAGCATGACATATTATTTGGAACTTTTTTCTGGGTTTTTTTTGGTCTTTTTTGGAGATAATGTACCTACTAATGAAAGAAATATATCAACCCAGTCCTAGTTTATTCAGCAGTACGATTGTTGGTCAGAATTCATACGATTTTTCAAGGCAAATTATGGTCCTGATATGTTGTTGGTTTAAATTAACAACGGATTTTAATAAAATGATTATTCATTCAAACCATCCTTTTTGATCACATATAAAATTTATGTTTGGTCACTTTTAATGTTTTTGCCATACTTTTAATCAACGTGCTGTGCCAAACTTAGTTTTGAACTCTTATACTTGCGAACAGGTCTGCAAAGACCATTATGTTCAAATGTCTGCTTGAATTTGTGCTGAGTTTTCTTTATCTGCTTGCCCTAATATCACAAAAAGGGTTCCTGTTGTTTGAGTTTTGACGATTATTGCAGTGTCAAAACCTTTCCAGTACGCTTTTTCATTCAAATAGTTGTAGAAGCACGCTTATTTTAATATCAGTTGATCGTGATCAAAAGCTAACCAATGCGCCCTTTCGGCGCAATGTGCACCCAAAAGACCGGGGGAATAAGCTGTTGACTTATTTTATACTGGAGAGCCTCATGGTACATACAGTACTAATTCAGAGGATCTCTAGACACAAAAGTAACAAACAATAATGTACAAACAAAGGTTTGACCCTTCGACAAACAATTCTGCATTCTATGGTTCAAATGGCGATGTAAAAAGCATGCAGCTAAGAACAGAAATATTGTAGAGCCGGCAAAGATAACCATAATACCCCTTTCCCAAATGCGCATTCTTCTTATCAGATTATCTGCATATGGCATGTATACATGTCCAGTTACCTGAGCGTTTGTGGCAGTGTTTTGCGTTGCCGTCGCCTCTTTTGTCGTGGCGGCTGTCCCTGTCAAGGCACTGGTCGAAACAGTTGTCTGGCAGAAAAAACATCAAAAATTAAGAGAATAAGCAAGCAAGCAAGAATAATCGATTCACTGAGTTGAACTATAAGCCAGGTTTTCAGCACCATTTTTTTGCTGTACTACCCACGAAGCGAGCACAGAGGCAAAGTTATTAGCAGATAACATACACAAATACTATTCGAATATTTTACCAAAGCATGAAACGTAAAAGGCAAAAAAACCTTCATATAATATGGCTAGTTAATTATGTTTAAAGATCAATGGAGAACGCATGTTCGATACAAACAAGTTGTATGGGATTTGGTCCAGCGTGTCTGTCAATTGTCTGCAAGACAGTGCACTAGCAACCTCATGGTTATCACGAGGTAGGGACTTATGTCCTGTGTATTAGTCTGTGCTCATTATCATAGGTAAAAGATAAAGGCACTTTAATAACATCGCCAAAGTTTAATCAAAGTCACACCGTAAATGGTCGTATTATGTAGCATGCTTGATTACCAAATCCGTATCATGTTGCTTAGAAATCTTGCCATCACACTCTTCTATCATACCGCTTCTCCTTTTTACACAGGAAAGTCGTCGTCATGTTTCGCATGACTGATAATAATAATAATAATAATAATAATAATAATAATAATAATAATAATAATAATAATAATAATAATAATAATAATAATGACAATAATAATAATAATAATAATAATGATGATGATGATGATGATGATGATGATGATGATGATGATAATAATAATAATAATAATAATAATAATAATAATAATAATAATAATAATAATGATAATCTTTAGTAACTCCCATTGCAGGGGAGACATAAAATGCAAGTTTACAACCACAATAATAGAATAGTAAAGGAAATCAATACACATAAGCAAAAGTAAAATAACATAGAAGGTGCATTTATGTAATGGTACAATATAAACAAGCTAGAAACATGTATATCACTGGATATAAACATGCCTATGCAAAAAACTGTTTAAGATTTGATCTTCCTGATACTATCAATAAAGCTGCTACGCATATTAAAGAAAAAGTCTATACCCATAGCCTTCAAGGTATGACTAGATATATTAAAATTACTTTATACAGAGTTATTCTGAAATTTGTAATATTAACAATTGTTATGTGTGTAGGAATCAATAGCTCCTCTATTTTGTTCCTTATTTAAAGTTGACCTTAATATTAAATGTAATTTTCTGACATGTTATTTGTACTTTTCATCTAATTGTGTAATTGTTCTTTTAGTACAACGTGTAATTGCCATGTAACTATTCTTGTATGTAATGGGTGGCTCCCATGATAGCGACATACTTTTGTCTTAATGGGAGTCTCCCAGACCAAAATACTCTATGTATATCCTTATGTTTCATTTATTTTCTGTTTTATGTCAAATTGAATGTACTTTTTGGTCGAATAAAAGCAACCTGAGTCCTGAGTCCTGAGTCCTAAACTTAGGCATAGTAAAAAGTTATAAGCAACCCAAAGTAAACACTGAATGATGTTTAAACTTATAATTTTCAGATTCATTCCAACGTTTCAACCTATAGAGGTTTATGTTTCAAGATCACAGTAGGCAGAGATTATGAAAATGACATGCTGTTTTAGTTGGCATGTGGACATTATTATTATAAACTTATTTATTTCAACTGGATTGCCTAAATAGCAGAGGATACTAATCCGGAGGCTCTCCAGACACACAAACTATACATAGTCTAGGTACAAGACAGGACAAGTACAAAAAAAGGGAGAGAAAAACGACATCGTGGGAAAGCACTTGAGTACATTTTCAATTGGTACTTAAATATAACACAGCAATGTGAACAAATTAAAAGGGTAGTCATACGAGCTATAGACCCAGCTCAGTATGAATAAAAAAAGTAGAAATTTTATGACACACCATGATTAGAAGTGTAACTTTCTAGTTTCCATGATAAACCTTTGAAAGCTACAAAATATATCTTGATTCATTTCAACCGTTACATCTGAATTACCATTTAACATAATTTCTGACCAGGGCAGAAAAGTAAGAAATGTATGGGATCTTTGAAAGCGTGACCACAGTCACACGAGGGTCATGATGCAATAATGATTAGAAATCAGTAAGAGTTAAGCCTGAATATCTTAAGGAAAACTAAGTTTGACAAATGTTAGCGACTTGATCGCCAAAAAAGTAGTATGGTGGAACAGAGTGGGTCGCTAAGAAAGTTTGTTTCAACACCAGAGTGAATTTTGGGAGGGATTTCGAATGCCATCAGGTAGTCCATTCCACAATCTTACAACAGAAGGTAGGAATGAACTTCCAAAGCAATTTGTACGCTATTTGATTTGTCTTAAGTGGTGGGAAGTGCGTAGCCTGCGGCCACAAATATTACTTGTACTCGAGACACTAAATTTGAGAGATATCCAGGACTTTATATATGGAATATTTTGCAGAAGGAAATTAGAGTAAAGTATATACACCGTTTCGCTAAGGTTTGCCAACATAATTCTCGAGTAGTCTGTCAAGCGAGGTATGGCGGCCGGCGCCCGTACAAATTCTGGTGGCACAGACTCCAATAGGTCTGACAGACCCTGGCTACATTTGTCGAACAGTACTCATCCATATTCTAATAATGAACGGACAATAGTTAAGTATAATTTGCATAGAGTATTTCTGGACAATTTGATTTTCAGTGTTTTCAAGATAGCAAGTCGCTTACTGGCTTTGTTGGCGATACGTTCGATATAAGCATTCCACGTTAATTCAGAAGAAAAGGTAATTCCAAGATGTGTATCGCTGATTGTTTCTGGTACGACCTTACCATCTAGGAGTAAAGGAGGGTGCTCAAGTTTATTGCGTGTAGATGAAAAGATCCATGGAAGATATTTCGTTTGAAATGCCAGAAGTGACCCCATCGGTTAATTTTCCAAAGATCATTGTTCATACACCCTGCTAAAATAGCATGGTTGTTTACATTTCAATGATACTGGTATCATCATCAAATAATTTTATGTCATAGGAGATGTTTTATCAACGATGTCATTAAGGAACGCTAGAAATAAAAGGGGGCCAAGGATAGGACCCTGGACAACCCCAGCTCCTGCAGGGAGTTACTGAGAGCATCGGCCTTGGATGACTACCCGATGTCTACGGTTAGAGAGATAGATGCGCGCTCAGCTTACTAACCAGGCATCAAAACCTAGCTGGCGCAATTTCTACAATAGTCCCTCATGCCAGACGAGGTCCAATGCTTTTGAGACATTGAGAAAAATTATTCGAGCTTCATTGGAGCTTTCTAGACCAAAAAATGTTATGAAATACGATCATGAATTGATTAACCGTAGAATAGTTTTTCTTAAAATTATGGATTTTTTTAAGCTTAAAGACCCTTGCTTATTAGATATACATAAAATTTGTGAAAAACTCGTCGCTCCAGGACTTGAGACACACTACAATGCAAAGATATTGGACGGTGGTTTGACTTGTTTTGTCGGTCAGACTTTTTGAAAACTGGGCATAGATTTCCCCTCTTCCAGCAATCAGGAAAAGAGCATGATTGTAAGGATTCGCTAAATAACTTAGTAAGTTCTTAAGTTGAAATTACCAAGGATTATTACATTTGTTTGGAAATCATTCCTTAGCAAAATATATTTATCACACTAAAAGAAAAAGTGATGACTATTTTCTATACCTGCGCCACATGAATATAAAGGGGAGTCCACAACACACAGTCTGAAGAGGTCACTATTCAGCTTGCTACAGCCCATCCTCATTCTGGCATGAATAACTGCAATTTTCCTTTCACCGATATAATAATGATCGTTACATTTAGGTTTGATTTTGTTTACTTCCTCTTAAACTCATCCAGATGATCAATATTTCTAACAATTCTAGGCAGCGAATTCCATTCACGAATGGTAGAGGGAAGAAAGGAGTTGTAGAAAGTATTTCGTTTATTTCAAAATTTCCTTGTATACTCTTTGTTAAATAATCTTTGTCCCTGAAGTTCTTGCACAATGTCCCTGAAATGGCATTTTGAATGTTGGCATCTCTCAATACCATCGAACACACTAAAGGCAGTATCGCATGGGGCATACTGAAGCGAGGCCTAAGTCCTTGAATTTTGCATTTTTTAAGTTCCATGTGGTGATCGTGAAAGGGCGGTTACGCATGACAGACAAGGAAAATGAGTAATATATCACTGAATAATCAGAGGTGAGCACTTGAGGTAAAGTACCACTATTTACAATGAAGTCTGGAGAGTCAGTCATCAGTATACCCAGTAAACTTTCAATGTATTCAGTAGACCTAATGGGTTGGGTTATCAATTGGAATAGGTTGTTTTTATAAACAATATTTTGAAGTTTTATCCCCCGATTCGCTCTCAACATGATCGGAATTCCAGCCATTGTACATGATGTTGTAACGTCACCGATTATTATAAAAGCGTAAGATTAAGTTTCAAAAGCAAGAGAAATCGAAGCTGCGAGGGCATCTGGGGAATAAACATCAAGCTTTTCTATTTGTTTTTGTTTTATAAGTTATGGAATGAACAAAGCTTTAATTATAAATGATCCTACACCTCTATGGCTAATTATCTTTTACTTTGGGCTAGGTTTAGTTGTGGACACGTTGGCTCCAGTGGATTCTGTTTCGTATAGATGTCAACACCCTAATATTCACTTCGAGTAGAGCATATAAAGGTTGTTTTCTACACTTTTTTTTTCAAGGAAAAATATCAAGACCTGGAACAAATGCAGGACGTGTGGCCCAACGGGTGACAGTATTTTGTATACATGTACATGGTATACATCCAATTCGCACGGCTCACCGACGCACACCGCGCAGCTGCGCTCACTTTTATTTTTTGTTACTCGTGCTGTGGTATTGTTTACCGCAGCTTACCACAGTAATTGAACAGGCCAAGAATAGCAAGGAGCCAAACAGAGATACAGGTACATTTCACGTTCTGTTCATTTTTTGACCGAGTTCAGTGTAAGAAGGCTGAAATACTTGTATCGTAATAATAATAATAATAATAATAATAATAATAATAATGATGACGATGATGATGATGATGATGATGATGATGATGATGATGATGATGATGATGATGATGATGATGATAATAATGTGTCGGAACATAGATAGAGCTGCCCATTTAGAGCCGTTTCCACGAAGAATAGACCGCTCGCAGTCTAGGTTTCCTCTCAAACTGACTCTACGGATGTCAACTTACTGTACATGATTACAGAAATGTCTGAGTGCGTTTATAGCCCAAACTAAAAAAAATAATATTAATAAATAAATAAGAATTAAAAAAAAAATAAAAAATAAAATAAAATTGGATGCTTATCCAGGTAAATTTATTCAGGGTTGTATCGTACTTATAATATGGAACGGCAATGTTGCTTATGGTAGAATTTATAATTTACTGTTAACATACCGATAAAAAATAGAAGTTATGTTGTCTGCTCTCGGCAAAAAGTACCGAACGCAATAAAGCACTGATAGATATTCACATGAATTATGAACATTTTTGTTATTGTGGATACTGCACTGACTTATTTTTACAAAAAAATTAAAACGCTACATGAATCCATTATAATTAGCCTATCAACTACGGATAGGAGTAATTTAATTATCTGTAAACGGAAAACGTCACTTGTTCTGGTGGAGTGCTTAAGTGGCTACAGTCCATGTCAACCAAATTAGTATCACCTACATATTGACTAAAAGGATTTGGAGGAAAATCATATGTGAAACATGGGCTTAAATATTCGACGAAGTTGATTGTGTTCACAGGCGATCACCATATTTATATATTGTTTGCAGTAGCTAAATAACGATTTCTATTGATGTGTGCGAAAAAGTTGTTTATTTTGCAGTTGCAGCTTTTGCATGTGAAATGAATCGTCTGCTTAATACATTAAGTGAAAACAAAACAGAACCATCATAATGGACGATAATTTTTTCAGAAGCATGGGTTACCCTCAAACAGTATTCAAAGTGTTCTGTTGGCTTTTTGCCCCCATTCCTCCTCTCTTTCACTCATTCACTCACTTCATTTGCCTGTCTATCTATCTATCTATCTATCTATCTATCTATCTATCTATCTATCTATCTATCTATCTATCTATCTATCTATCTATCTATCTATCTATCTATCTATCTATCTATCTATCTATCTATCTATCTATCTATCTATGTGTATCAGTGTAAGAACGTCAGTCTCAAGGTCGTTATATGAAATGGCTGTTTAAAACTCCCGAGGTAAGATCGTGCCACAGATGCCAATAATTTCCTGTCAATAAATTCACAGAAAAAACACGAGTTCCGTCAATATTTGTATTTGATCCATATACATCTGCGATAAACATCTGTTTGATTATATATTATTGAGTGCAAATATGACGTAGTTATTGATTTTTGAAGACGTCTGACTGGTTATATGAGGTGAAAGGTTTTTCGTGTCAATCTCTCATTTGGCACGAGACTACACCTCACATAACTTTCACGGAAATAACTGTTCTCAAAAGTTTGAACATTAAATCACGAGTGTAATGCCGTCCGCAAGGGGTAATTATTAAGAGCAAATTAAATGGTCTCTCATTGATTATTCTCGGTCTTTAATGTCATCGATCTTTTCCACATCTTGACGCGATCAAGTCGACAGTGATCGATATTTGACCTTTTTGTATTATTTTTTACACGTGTGAGCATGGGTAGTTATAAAAGTATTAACATATTATGTATGATCAGACAGAGCTTCGATGTGGTTTTTCCTGGTGGCATACCTAGACAAATCATTAGCCAGGTCTTTTTATTTCCTTGTGACATGGCACAGCTAGACGGTCCAGTAACCTGTTTTGCTTGGTGCCTACACAAGACATAGACAGGTCATTGTGTTATCTTGCCCGGTGACACACCTCAGGACGAATCATCACCAGGTCTAAGCATGGCCTTGCAAGGTGGTATACCTGGACGAACCATTAACCTAGGCTTTGTATTACCGTGCTTTGTGGCATACCTAGACTGCCCATCTGGCCCATTAACCATCCAGTAGTATTACCCTGCCTGATGGCATACCCAGACGACCCATTAACCTGGTCACCACATGATACTTTCTATCCTAATGGTGTTTTCCGAGTTTTTGGAGGAGATCATTGAAATGAAGGTAAACGGACGAATTTTTAATTGTTCTGCGTTTCTGATAATTGAATAAGATACCAGAAATACGACGATTTCATCAGTATATTTGTTAGACATTTAGATGTCGATAACCATTATACTTTAATAAATACTTTTGTTGTGTTCATGATGTAACGCTTTAAACTTTAACCTAGATTTATTTGGAAGACTGATTCGATTAAAAAATAGATAAATACAACACTTAGCATACTGGTTAATTTGTATCTAATAGAGTATCTGGTATAACAACTAATAACCACTGTGTTCTGCATATTTTTTGTGTTTTAAGAAAAACAGAGTTCATCCAGTTTCATTGGTGCCCCGGTTTTAAAGAGGTGATTTTCGTAATAAAAGTCATTGTCATTTAAAACAACAATGATTCATCATACGTGTGCATAAAGACAAAAATGGAGGACAAGGTCACTCATGAGGGCATTTTGACTTTTTGTATTGCATCCACATAGCTTTGATGTTGTTTCATGTTAATGTTATTTGGCAAAAATAAAATAAAATAAAATAATGAGGAGCAGTCTGCAGGCCAATGCATCCATTTTGTACATGCACCTGTTATTGTTTAAAAAGCAGTTAAAAGCGAAAGTTTAATACATAGCATATTAGCAAGTCTCTTCTCTAACTTGGGAGTACAAAATAGTAAATCTAAAGCAGAATCCTCCAATGCCACTATTTTTATAAAAAGAATAATTGCAACAAAGCAGCATTGAGTCTTACTAAGTCATGAAATATAACTGAATAGCATGTGTGCTAATCGCACATACATGGTGTGCGTGATTAAGGGGAAAAAAAGGTCCCTCTGTATGATCTTCACTTGAAAGAAGTATATGATAAAGCAGAAACAATTCAACAAAATGATTAAGGGATGATTCAACATTTTCATCATTTTTGAAACAGTACTTACAGTACGCAAGGGGGGAGGGGGTTAAATGGGTCTGTACACTTTCACAGAATATGGAAAATGATGGTCAATTTTTGGCCTGTTTTGTGCAATTTTGCTATGATTTTTAAGGGAAATCATCATTTTTAAAGTACTAATTTGGGGGGAGGGAGGGGGTCATGAAATTTAGTACCTTAAGTACTAATTCAAAAATGATGATAATGTTGAACCATCCCTAAGCATATTTCCCTGGAATGAGCGCATCCGGGCTACCCACAACGCATCTGCAGGTAATTTATAACTTTTAAACGTGTGATACATGTACATGGAATAATGATTTGATTTTCAATGGGTCCATCGGCACTTACCTGCTGAGCCGTCGTCGCTCCTGTTCCTGACGTCCCGGCGGTTTGTGTGGTCAATTTTGAAGTGCTTTGGGTTGCCGTGTTGGGAGTTGCAGTTGTTCCAGCGTTGGCAGTCGTGGTGGTCACACCTGATGCAATAGTCGCGGTGGTGGTTGTACTCACACTTGTGGTGGTGGCTGTGCTTGTTATAGCCGCCGTTGTCGTACTCATTGTGGTAGCTGTTGTGCCTGTCATGGTGGTCGTTGAGGCTGTGGCAGTGCTCGTGGTGGCTGCATCTAGGCCCACGTAGTTTGTCATTAGAAATACTGACAAAGAAAACGATGAAAATTTTCAAATATGGATTATATTCTCCTGAGATGATTGTGCTATGTCGCTGTACTTTTGAATCAATCTGCCCAAAACCTGTTCATCGCCTTCCGCTCACAGGCTGCACAGTTATCACACAATTGGAAATTTGAAACGAGCCCTAATTTGTGACAGTTTCAAATAATGCACATTTACAATTTAAAGTCCTCTTGATGAGATTTGTTTCAAACGCTTTCCTCTGGCATATTTTCATTAGACGTGCAGTCGTATCAGCCACGTGCATACTGCATTATTAACTACTTCCTTGAAGAATTAGGACTGGCATGGAGTCCGGGTATGTCTAGACTCCTTGGAACCAGTAATACCAGAATGCAAATATAAATAAAAGCTAAGTTTATTTGGGACAGTAGCAATTCATGCTTATAGTATTATATCTACACGATACATGTATATCACACAGGGCTGATTACACTCAAAAGTCAGTCTCATAATATTGATGCATGTATCAATAATTGATACATTTCGGGGAACTTTTCTTGCACACACATAGTATAGAGTATCCTTATTGAGAACGGTATGCAATATCTTGCCACCGGGAGTCAATCCAAACCTAGTCGTTCACTTAGCAGGTGATATAGTGCTTACTTATCTGACACATGGTAATGACAATCTTTCCTCAAGCGACAACTTAGGCATTTTTGATTGTGTCCAAAACTTTATTATAGATACAAGACGGTTTATACCTTGAGTGGGTACGAGATGAATATCATGTTAGTATACTGACCAATTTATTTGTCCTCGGTTATTGTTTTGTCCTTTGTGTTTTTTACATTTGATTGTGCGTCTCTCTGTGTCTGGAGAGCCATTCATTTAGTATTATTGTACTACTTGGCAATCCCGGAGAAATAACTATGTTTAAAATAAGAATCTCTGATTCAAAGGAGCATGTGATCGCATCTTATTGGGATGTGACTGGCCGAAACACACAGTGGAATTTGAAGCAATGTCAGACGAAGGAAAGAACGAACCAACAACTGAACGAAAAAATATATGAGCAAAGATTAAAGAATAAACAAACGAATACCCGAATTTCGGGAAATAAAGCACCCAAGTTCCAACCTGGAATAATGCGTTTACACCTTTGGCATCATTTTCATAGATTTTTTGCATTATCTCTTCTCTACTGAATGCAAAATATTAACACAGTTTGGTCCACGTTTGGTTACAAGCGTATTTGCTTCGGGCATAAGGTTCAAGGATTTAGACCCTACCACCCGGGAAACCTGAAATATTGGGTACCCAAGAACCCAACAATGCTTAATAATTAATCAACTCACCCAATGCAAGAATGTGTAGAATGTTGTTGTCTGGCTGGGCCATGGCGTAGTGTTCTTATTGTTTTGTAGTCTATGGAAGAATCTGTACAATGAAAAATATGCATGTCATTTAAGGTAACAAAATCACAAAATGGACACTGGTCATATTTTTGAAAAGATTTTCTCTAATATTAAAACTCTCATTTGTCAAAATTTGAATTTTTTTGCTGGATAAGAGGATTCCAATATATTATATAGATCGATGATTTTGAGAAGTCATTTACATATCATTTACATACCCGTTTACGTATTTTCATTGCAATTATGTTGTAATACCTTTTAAAATTTAGGTTCTAGTTGTGATGAAGAAGCAAAATTACATATGCACACACCACAACACCATCCTGCTACATTCAAACTTGCGAGAAAATTTACCACTTTTCTTTCAAACTGGTCTAAAACCACCTGCACTAATTGGGGTAAACACAATCTGTTTTATGATATTGGATCAAACGGGAATATTTATAAAATTATTATTTGAAACTCAATTAAAGTGTTATGCCATATTGAGCCCTCCGTGTTCAGGACCTGTGTGGGATTCTTTCAGTTTCCTGTGATACATAGCGAGAAATATTACGTCAGTCTTTTCCAACTGGATTTTTTGTTTAATTTTGCAAGAAGCGACTTAACCCACATAACTTTAATAACCTGACTAATCTGCACCGTCATATCCAAGAAATACACTTTTTTCATAATTAATGTTGAAATCGACAAACATGAGCATGTCCGCAGAGATGATAACAAAATTATCAATGAAGGTGACGGGTTATGTAAGAATATAATCTACTTCAAAAATCCGTCAGTACTGCGCTTTAGTTTGAGCCAAGAGCTCTTTATCTATGCAACTTTAAGCCTGCTATTACTTGAATGATAGGACTCTCTATGAGGAATTTGAATCTGGAATCACAGTGAACAAATACTTTGAGTTTTGGGGCTCGGTTGAGAGGAGACGATTGTGGGTTGTCCTGGAAAAAATGCTAGCGCCAGGAGGTGGGTGTTGAATCCGTGGTAAAGAGGTAAAGAGAGAATATATTACTAAGTAGCCATTTTAAGGTATCCAGAAAATTAAGCAAGATTCTCCTCACATACAATTGAAGGACATTTCAATAATTTCCTACACCGTCAATGAGTATTCATATGGACACTTATATGGTGTCATGTATCTCTCACACATTTAAATTCTCTATATGGCATGTCTTTCTCTTACATGGAACCAACGCAATGATATCCAATTATATATATATATATATATATATATATATATATATATATATATATATATATATATATATATATATATATATATATATATATATCTTTTCGCGATGAGAGTAATATCCATTTGCGTCATTTATATCCGCCAGTCTGTGTCAAAACTTTTCGGCGGCGGTTGCCTGAACAACGCATCCGTGGCAAGGTTATGAAACTAGAGGGACACGGAGGTCTGTAGAATTGGTATAAGAAGGCCACAACCATTAAGCCAGTGAGATGCAGGTCAAGCATGTAGATCTCAATTCCATGCTGACTAGTGTTTTTCCTCTTAATTGCTTTATGATTTGAGCAAGCACGTTAACGGAGCTTCAGTCTATTTGCGTTGCTTCATTACATAAGCATGATCCTGATGAAGTTGTGAGGTCAGGCAAACAGCACACGGCCTTCCATCAACACGGAATACGGGCTTCTTGGGTTGATACATTTACATTGGGGCAACTGTCTAACGTTCTCTCTCAGTTGATTTTGCTAGCATGTGTTGGAAGAAAGGTGGGCTTTTAGCGTAGCATTTTCAGATCAAGCATTGTTTTTCGACCTAAGAAAGATTCTTCCGCCAAATATCTATTTGTAACACATATAAACTCAAACACATATTAATAGATATACATTTTATGAAATACATGTGAAACAAATTCTTGGCGTTCATGTATGAAAGGAGAATGGGATCGCTGTCATTATTTACTGACCGCCTTCTGTTAGCAAGGATATACCACATGATGCTGTTACCCGTGTTTCCACAGCTGTAGAGCTACACAGCAAGACTTTATTTTAGGTGATTTAAATGTCAATTTACTTTAAAATGATTAAGGCAACGATAATTGAGTAAAAAATTTCTTGACGTTTATGACATGTGAAACACCATACAATCTCCAACTTGTTGAAAAGAGAAATCCTTGCTATACGTGCAAAGTGTCCAAACGGACTCGCTGAACCTACAAATTATATTGATGTGGGAATAAGCAACTCTGAGAACATTGCACTTATAACAGTATTACGGTTCAACTTCCTAGACCTTTAAAAGCGGGCATTAAATATCGCAGTGGCAGCTCTGCTGATGAGGGAGAATACATAAAAGCCCAAGCTGAAACAGCTCCATTTCATGTAGCAGGCCCTTATTCCGTTTTTATTTTTGACGACATAGGCGCAGATGTTGTAAATAATAACATTGCTTACGACACAATAATAAATAATTAACATTGCTTATGACACAATTATAAAGAAACAGTAACGGATTTGTCAAAAGCTTTTGAGCGCCCTCCTCATGATTTTTTCCAAACAGATCGTATGGCTTGTCAAAAATGCAGACAATTTACTTCGGAGTCGCTTAAAAGACAGAAACCAAATGGTGGCAATATAAGTGAATGGACCAATACTCTGACAGGAGTGCCTCAAGGAGGTATCCTTGGTTGTCTATTATTCAATCTTCTTCAATGATGTCTTATATATTATGTGAAAGCCAAAATAAACTCGATGGTTATAGTATATATAAGTACTTACAAAATGTTCTTTCTACATGTAGTAAATGAGGGAAATGTTGGTATCAATAGGATATATTCATATCTAAATGCGGTCCTGCACTAAAACCTAATGAGCAAAAGAGGGAGCCACCTACTTCAGGGCAGATCCATGTATTTAGCATGGTCAAAAGTACTTTCTCAACAAAATAAACAACACAAACACAGAATAATCGTAAGAAAATGTATTAACATATATTTGAAACATAAAGGATGCCTAAATTGATTGGAAATGGGCTCTCTTTTGGTTGAAAATGTGTTATTTATGAATTTTTATGTAGTATATAATACAAATCTGCCCCGATCATGGTGGAAGCATGAGTCTGTTGCCCCGGCAACACAGGAAGTGAGCAGGATCGCAGTTAAATATAAATGTTTCCTATTATTTGGCAGATATTGAAAGCCAGTCCGACAAATCTCATGCGATGATTCTCTTTTCTCCGAATTCTCCTCAAACGGGACCGACTTTTGTTAAAAAATCGGTGGTGTCACTATTATTTCTGACAAATGTGTGCATTTACTAGGCGTCTACATTGATATGTAGATATATATATATACATATATATGTATATATATGTGTGTTTGAGTTATGAATGGGTAGCTGAGAATAGGCTATATATATATATATATATAATTTTCCCATGTTAACAGATACAAAACTCCAACAGACCGTTTTAGTTTCATTGAATTATGAAGAATAAATCTTCCAAATGACAACCCATTTGGCCAGAAGCATTTTATGCGTCTGAGTGTTCTCAGAATCCTCTTTTGCAAAATTTGCCACATGAGCGGCCTTCTGCTTTCCATGATGTAAAACCCAGAAGTGATGATTTCAGAACTGCTTAGCAGGAAAGTTATTAACATATACAATATTTCAAAAAGCAACAATAAACCCGTTGGACTCAGCGGACCTCTATCTCGAGAAAAGGTGATTGTGCTGTTTTGACGCTGTGCCTTGATGACTCATGATTATACTACTCACTAACAGCAAGTAAAAAGCGAAGTGCATTCATAAAACATGGATGCAGTGTATCAAATTTGTCCTAATCACTGATCTGACAAGACAGTCGTTACATTTAACATTGGAATATGACGGTGTGAATCTGAGAATGTCGATCTCACTTTTGTTGGCAAATTGAAGTCTCTCAAATAATACGCACATTTTATTGTGAAAATTGAAAGAGTAATGCAAATCAAAGCGTTTCCTAACTGTCGATCTAGGAAATAAGTTGGAAAAGAGTACAATTTGTGAAAGTTTTTACCGTGTAGTAATCTACGGCCCCAACCACTCATCTATCTATCTATCTATCTATCTATCTATCTATCTATCTATCTATCTATCTATCTATCTATCTATCTATCTATCTATCTATCTATCTATCTATCTATCTATCTATCTATCTATCTATCTATCTATCTATCTGTCTGTCTGTCTGTCTGTCTGTCTGTCTGTCTGTCTGTCTGTCTGTCTGCCTGTCTGTCTGTATGTCTGTCTATCTACCTCTCTCCATCAATCCATCTATCTATTCATCCATCCATCTATAATATTAAAGGATATAATTTTAGCAAAACATTGCCTTGTTAATTATATCTTTTGTTCTGTTTTTAAATACTGGATTGAGCGATAACGCAAAAATATACTATGTATACATCAAAGAAATATCTAAGAGCTTACCTGTTATTTAATTCTTTAGTTGTTTCCTCGTGCAGCTCTCTCTAGGGTCTGTCTCTTGGTTAGTTATGTGCAATACAATTTTGTTTGACTTTACGGTTGCTAAGCAGCAGGACGCCAAAGTCTATTACGCAGTATCCTCAGTGAGCGCCTGCCCAGATTCTGCCAATTAAGATCAGTTCTATAGAACTCAGGATGTAATAAACTGTGCTGACAGGAGAGAATTGTGAAAAACTCACCAATACTAATGCAAATCAAACTTACAGCTGTATCATCAGTGCTCTGCTTAAGGCCGTTTGTCATATATTGGCGGACTGTTATGAAATCCACGTGAAAGTGATTGATGAGCAGGGATGGCACATATGAATAAACGTTTGCAATGCTGGGGGTTACCTGTACAATTGATTCTCAGTGATACGCGAAATGTTTCTAGTGCAATACATTACAGTAACAAAATGGAGAGTACTTGTTTATTCTACTTGAATAATAATAATAATAATAATAATAATAATAATAATAATAATAATAATAATAATAATAATAATAATAATAATAACATTTTTTATTAGTATTAATTTATTTTAGGGTTTTGATGAATTTTCATAACACATTCTCATATCAAAATGGAAAAACGCTGTACCATATTGTGTCAATGGCGTGATACATCCGTGCTCGTGTTTGTAACATATAATTTTTTTAGTTCAGCTTTAATCATTGTGTTATCCAATTTCGAAACCAGAGAAGACGCACGCGCAAATAATATTGACACAGGAATTGCAAACCGCAACAGCTAGTCTCACGTAGTGACACATTTTGCCCTGAAAATTGTATCCTAGCATGGCACCTTTAACTTTTGTTTCAGTTTACGGTTCCCTCTGACAAGATGCGTCATGCATTTACAAGTCATTCATCTATTATGGTGACTGTATGCAACTCTGTTATTTTCTGAATAAAAGCATATTTCCACCTGAAAGAGTGTTAAGGAAGGTGAAGTGTGCCAGCAAGTGTTACAGTGGCATTTCAGTAATGTAATCAAAGACCAAGGAAACTGTGTGTAGGCAATCAATTAATTTAACCCTTTACAAGCACTTTGAAGATAAAACTAAAATCCCAGAATTATGTATGTGACCATATGTATGAGGAGAGGCAAGGTACCAGCCGCATGCGTGTAGCTGATAAACATTTCAATAATTTAGCAATCTTCGTGCAGATTTAAACGGAATGCTTGAGCTTTTGAGCAAATGCGTATTTTTCAGATTTGTGTCCCCAAAGTTCACATACAGATATCAAGATGCATGAAAGTAAACACGGTCGATCATAAGAACAACACAATAAAATAAGCATTTCGGAAGAGAATGCTGAATACATTTACTTGTTTTATTTCATGAAGGGCAAGACCAAACATGAATCCCTTTTGCAATATGGGGTTTCTATAACTATCCCGAGAAAACAGATTATGGACATACAAACAATTAGTCGCTGTCAGCCAACCATATCCGTCTTTTCTGTTTTTCCGTTTCCGTTTCCGTTCTTTCTTTCTTTCTTTCTTTCTTTCTTTCTTTCTTTCTTTCTTTCTTTCTTTCTTTCTTTCTTTCTTTCTTTCTTTCTTTCTTTCTTATGCCTTTGTGCAAACACAGACATTCCTTCTTAATGTGAATTATTTCTTTCTTCATTTTTTGTAACCAGCAAATTTGTCGGACATTTTATTTGAAGACTTTTGTACTGGAAACTCCAAACTTGCAATTACTGTACTTCCATAAATAAAAGCTGGCTCTTTTATGAAGAGGGTTAACAGTTTTGAAAATTTTGAAAATTAGAGCCATTTGAAAACTTAAACCTTGGGGATCTTCAGAGCTATTACAGATAGTGGTGCAATTCTAACTTCAATTCATAGGTTATGCTGTACACGCTTCCAAAGAACAAAAAACGAAACTTGTCGAATTTTAATTTTCGCTAATTAGGGGCAATCGGAAAATATAAATGTTGAATACCTTCAAGATTATTAAAAGTAGAGGCGTCATTCCAACTTTAATTCATACGTTTGTGTTGTAGTTGCATCTAGATGAAGGTTGTAGAATTCGGATTTATACCTATTAGGAGGACTTGAAAAATATAAATGTTGAATATCTATTATCAAAACTATTATGCGCAGATATGCCAGTCTGACTTCACATTCTAGGTTTTTTCGTCATTAATTGTGCCCAGAGCTAAACAGTCAGACACCACTTAAGCGAGAATCTCTTAACAGTGTGTTGGCATATCTGTGAAGTTGAAATAATGTAAATGAAGACCAAAACTAGCTAACTTATACATATTTGTGATATACTAGACATACTGCAAGCCATGATCTGTTATCAGCAGTAGATTACTTATATATGTACATCATAAAGATTTGTTGTTTACACTTATGTCTGACATACACATTTGTGTTACCAGACGGTGACCATTTTGTCGCCAGTCCCCTTTGTGGTGTCAACAGTGATCTATAAGTGAATAAAATTGCAATCAAATGTGTGCAGGATTAGAATAAGGTAGAGTTTCTCATTGTATGACTGAATCTTGTTTGTTGGCACCTGGCATTCAAAGTTCTTTCTTTCTTTCTTTCTTTCTTTCTTTCTTTCTTTCTTTCTTTCTTTCTGTCTTTCTTTCTTTCTTTCTTTCTGTCTTTCTTTCTTTCTTTCTTTCTTTCTCTCTTTCTTTCTTTCCTACATTTCCTTGTAACCAGGAGATTTTTTCATGCCAAGAGCCTTATTTTACTACATTTTTCTGAAATTTCATATTTTCTCTCTCATAGCTTTTCCAACTTCAATTTTAATGTACAAGGCAACAATTTTCCTTTGTCGGCACAGACAGAATTGCTTTGAAGCAAATCTTCTTTTTTCTAGTTTATTTTTTCTGTGTGTTTTTACGCAGTTTGCCCAAAGTGACGCATTTACTATTAGGTCATATCGTGAGACCAGTCAACAGGTTCCTCGCTAAGCTCCGAGGTGAACCTGTGGGTCAGGGACATATTGTAACTAGCATGATCGACTGCCTCTGCCACTTCCATCCAAAATATTTAATGAAAAAGGTAACTTTAAAGGAAGGAAATAAAAATAGAGAGCACTTGAAGCTACCTGTACGGTCAGTTGTTTGCCCGGAAAAGTATTAATTAAGTTTCCCACAAGGGTATAAGGAGGTAGTTTATATTGATTTTTCACGTATATTTCTGATCGGTAAGAAGGTGTGGCATACATTTTACAGTGATCTTCATCTGCAACTGCGGTACAAATCAAACTTTACATTTATATATCCGTAAATAATATATGTGATGTATCCGGGAAAAAATAAATAATACATAGAGTGATAGAATCTTATCACGAAATAGCCCTTGGCTTGTTTTGTTGTCCTGAGCGAAGCTTATTAGTTTCTCGCGTGTCTCACATCATCTTATTTTAAATTTGTCGACAGAAGATTGAGTTGCATTTTGGGTTCATGCACACATAACTGTTGGGTTTTTACTCTTAAAATAAACCGCCTACTGAATGAAATTCATTATTCTTATCATATATCAAGTTCATCTGATATAAAATTGTGATTTAAATTTGATTATAAAAGATGGAAATAGTAAAGTCAACGCCTGAGCCGTGATCGTAAAGTCGTTTGGATTGGTAAAGATGTTGAAAACTCCCACTGCATGGACGACAAACTTATCTGATCCGTTTGCAGGATGATAGCCTTAACTCTTTCACCGTGGGAAGCGACTGCAGTCGAATTGTCCGTAGGCCGCAGGATTATAGTCAAATTCCGAGATGGCTGCCAAGTTATGTGACATTTGACCTTTAAAATTACCTTCTAACTACTGACCATGAAACTGACTTTACTGAGAAGTGCATGATGTACGTAAGTACCTTTTTTTATTTGAAATGAATTGGTTTTTAAACATTTTTAGCCATGAACTGTTGGTTGTATAAGAGGAACGGGTTTGGAACCAGCTTGCCTCTATCAACTGACAAGGTTGGCATAAAGTCCCATGTAACACAATCGAAAAACAATGTTTAAATAATATTGTTTACCTTTATTTATTGTATTTGCTATGAATATATTTGCCTGCGAAGCAGACTCTGTTTTTTATGTTCTCATCTAGAAGGCCTGCTTCGCAGACAATAAATATCTGCGATTGATTCAAAAGAATAACAATGGATCAATATTTTTATGGAATAAATGGCAGCATTAGACACATCTCTTGTTTTGTGTGTTTTAGGTCTTTAATTCCAAGATAGCTGCCAAATATTATGAGCTTTGACCTTGAAAGTGACCTTATGACCTTGCAAAATGAAAACCATAATGTATATCGTCAGTGCTGGCAGGTTGATATAAAAAACATGAGAACTTTTTTAGGTACAAAATGTAGTATCAAATTAGTCAAAATAGTTGAAAAATATGCTAAGAAATTTAGCGATCAGAGGTTCATCTTTATTAAAAATGCAGCGGTGGAAGAGTTAATCCACTAGCAGTCAGACCAAGAGTTATTTCGAGGCAACTGAAGCTGATGCCTCTGCTATAAAGTATCTTAAAATAAAGTCTTTCTTTACAAACTTGTGAGTGTCTATATGAACTATTAAAAAGTGATGCAGGCTGCTATAAGCTGCATGGACTTATATTACAAACAAATCATACGGTCATTTAGTCTATTGTTTTACTATTATAACGTGTTGTTCGATGTTATCAAATTATGAATATGACCAGTGCATGATAGGTCTGTGGTCACGTGTCATAATATGGCAGTGTTGATATTTCATGTGCAAATTATCGTTTACTTAAAACTTTTTCTTCTTTACCTGAAGTAAGGTTTTCACACTGTTTGCAGATAATGTTCGTGACAACAAATGGAAATGTTAGTCTTGCTTTATGTAGGGTACTACCATTGACCATGTATTGTAATGTGTAATTAGCTATATCTTTAAAAATTAAGAAAAGAGGTGCATTCCCGGAAAATGATGTGCCCCCGATTCTACATGCGTACATCAGTGTTTGCTGTTATTTATCTTGTGTGTCATGTCACAATCCGATCATTTCACTATCTCTTACCATTTTTCCTTGTTGTTTGATGCTCTTTTCACACCCATAATTTTAGTGGTGCCTGCATCACACGGAAGCTGGATTGTTCAAAAACAGATGCGATCTGCTTGTTCAAAGTTCAATTCAAGTACAGTAACGCAGTTAACATGCGGTATTAAGATCATTTGCTCAAATCTAATGTTGTGTCACCTTTATTTCACTGCATTTAACACCTTGAATGCACCAAATACTGCCATTTTAGCCTAATTTTTTCCAAAAGTTCTGATGTCCAGAGGGGGACCCACGACCCTACCCTACCGATTTGTATCCCTCCCTGACGTCGGTGGCCTCTAATTTACAGCCCTCCAACTTCAGTATCGCACTGTTGTTATAAATGCCTAGAGGGGTGGATTGATTTTCTCACCTGGTCGAACAGCATTATATTAGTACTAACAAAGGAAAGGGGAATTGGATGTTGGCCGGTTTGCCCGACAGAAAAGACTGATACAACAAAAGTCAGGCATCTATATTTATCCTTCAGGAAACAAACAAGTTGAACCTGATGCGGCGTAGTAAAAATCACATCTTTATGGTCTCAAGATATCGTGAGGGATGGGTATTGCGAGGGTTAACAACTTTCACGATATTTACAACGTTAACGTCCTAAGGTCGATCAAATCAAAAGAATATTTTTAATGAAGGTATTGTCTCAGGTCTTAGCTGTGTCATATATCTTAACAATACAGTATAGCAACATATCGTGGATGCAGTTAGAATGTCGTAAACGGCACCAACACTGTTGCAATATAGTGCGAAAATTCGATGTAAATCCTCATGTACAGGTGTGGAAATACATATCATTCTATACAGACGAAATTAGCAACGGCAATTCGAGCCTTACTAACGAAAGCGAAACAGGCCTATCCATGAAAATTCTTAATACACACACACACACACACACACACACACACACACACACACACACACACACACATATATATATATATATATAAATGTATATATGTGTGTGTGTGTGTCTGTGTGTTTTATTGATATACTTTATTTCTTTAAAGAGGATTAGAAAAGTAGCCAAAAGCTAATACAAATTCTTCTCCTCGTGTAAATACAAAATATATACAAATATAGCCGTGCATGAGTAATGTAAAGAGAAAAAGTGTAAAAGACAATAAGATACAACATAAAATGACAAAATACACAGTTATACGTAACTCATGGGATCACAATATAATACAAGATCGCAAACTGCCATAATACTGGAGAGTCAGACACAAAGGACAGAAAAAAAATGATAAACGACAGATAATTGAACATTTGTGGGTATATGTATATATACATTGGACACTAATGTACACATGCCACAGATGACGACTGAACGGGAGGTACTAGTCCGACTAAAGAACCAGGGTTACTGTTTGGCGCGGCCGAAACGCGATGGCGGCATGCCCACACTGCCACTGTGGAGCCACCATTACGCCCTACAGCTCTGGTGTTCTTTCCCCGCCTTGTCATTGTCAGCCACCTGCAGCGTGCTGATACAGGGACGTGTAGATAACACGTCCCTGGCTAATACTATTTGTGATATAAAGGAATAATTAGCTGATATATACATGAGCATACTTGTGACATAATTTTATGGTCGACAATATATTTATACAATGTGACTAACCAGTGTCATCAGTGTCGTGTGTGTGTGTGTGTGTGTGTGCGTGCAGAGAAAGCAAAATATACATGCATATTCTTTGTGGTCTCCTATTTCTGAAGGCTTGTGTATGTGCGTGGGTATAAGTATGTGTATGTACAAATGATTCAATATTTTAATACGCATATAAATAAGGATGCACAGAACACAACAAAACGAATGTCTCAAATTGACATCATGATGTGGAGGAAGCTAGAGTTGGGGGAAAGAGTCTGGTCCCATGAAGGTTTTAAGTTTAAATGATTTATAACGATTGTTCCTTTTACTTCCAGGTCGTAAACAAAATCAACAGCTTTCCTGAACGCGCTGAGGGTGCAGTGCGTCAAAGTGAGCCGAGGAAAGCGAATGGCCTGGACCAAATCTGAAACCCTTGGTTAGGACCGCTTTGCCGATGTCTGAATGAGACATCTCTTTCTGGAGAACTTAATGAAATCAGCAGGGCTTTTCTTCGGGATAAACGGGCGAAGCGTTACGGAGATGCATTTGGTTTCAGTGTATTTTCATGACTGGTTATAAGCAGATGAACTCTCAGTATTGTGACACGTGCATCCTCTCATCAAATAAATAAATAACTGAATAAATAAATGAATGAATGAATAAATAAATAAATAAATAAGTAAAAAAGTAAGTAAGTAGATAAGTAAATAAATAAATAAACAAACAAATAAATAAATAAATAAATAAATAAATAAATAAATTAATTAATTAATTAATTAATAAATTAAAAACCAGTCTCATATATGTAACAAGAGATCCGTGAGAGCAGATCCTTCTCATCTGACTTTGAGACTTTAAAAATCTTATCTCAAATAAGTTAGAAGAGACATGTGTGAACATTTTCTCAAGTGACCTTGATATTAAACCCAAAATAAATCCCATCCTGGTCTAGGTGTCACCAGAAGTGTTTGCCTATAATTTCAAAGCCATTAGCCTTACGGTTGTAGAGAAAAAGATTTTTAAGGTGTCCCCCGAAATGATTAAAACATTGGAATCTTATTCATAAATATCACTCAAGCGTGACCATTTAAAGACTGACTGAGTCTCACTCATGGCACATCCCTACCATCTTTGAAGTGGATATATTTCATAGTTAAAAATGCATGTACATTATTATCATTGAATATTATAAGAATAGATATGCCTACTCTCTGTAGGTCTCTCATGTAAGAAGTGAGATTATACTTTTCACGTTCATGGAAGCTTGAATTTACAATGTGCTGCATGTTTAGTTGTGTGTGTAAGTTTACCTGCACGCGTCACTTTTAGTTCCTTTAAAGTGATATGTCAATATCTTAAATGGCTTTTTATTTGTTAATATTTCCCTTAATTAACATAAAATACTAATAGGTGATTGGTGACAATGACTGACGGTGCAAACATCATTTTCTTGTTGCTGTCGCACAAAGCGTGGACTGTTTTGTTTTATTTGTGCTTTTATTTAAATACACGTTGCACCCACTTTTATTTTGTTCAACTTGTTTCTCATTTGATCACACCCTTCCTTGCTTTCCTTCAATTCGTCATGCTTGTTTTCCAACACCCTTCTTTTTCCAAGAGTTGTAATTTCTCGTGTTCTCTTCACCGTTCCATTATGGCTTGGATAACACTGGCTTAAACTGTTACACTTGATCAAAAACACCGACGGCGATTATTTTTGCTGTTTGATTGTTACATCTTAGGTGCATGTTTTGTCATATGCTATCCATAAGATATCATACATGTTGGACTAAGGTGAGCTATCCAGTTAGAAAGGGTACATACTAGTTCAGGGGTAAACCAAATGATTCCTATCTGAAGTTGTATCATTTAAATTTAGTAATTATGTTTGGTTTGACAGGTATTCTTTTTTCATAGTGAAGCTCTGCATTTATAAGCAAGCTTCACTTATTCAGCTAATTCATCATTTACCACGTTCATGTTTATTCATTATTATGTAGGCCGTCTTTGCTGACCATTTAGTTTAGACAAGGAGCCGCTACTCAAAGACACATGTGCGGGTACAGGCTCCAAAACATGTTCTGAGCAGCTACCCGTTGAAGACCTTTAACTATATTTGGGCTGTGCCAAAATTCTACAGATGAATGTGGGCAATGTGTACAAAAGTACTTTTATATTCATATATATTGGACAGTGACAGGTTAGCTTAAGGGTGCACGGTTGGCTGAGTGGTAAGACGCTCGCCTTTCACCTCTGCGACCCGGATTCGATTCTCGTTCTGAGCAGCATGTGGAAAAAGCCACTTTAACCGTGCACGGTGGTTTTCTCCGAGTTCTTCCGTTTACTCCACTGGATAAGGTAGGAAGTATACGCCAACATCTGTGCTATGGTGCCAACATCTGTGCTATGGTGAGTGACTCGATAAGTCAATGCTTGACTACTTTCACAATCCATGTACAACAAATGTGTCTATACTTAAGGAGAGTATAGAGTTTGAACTACGGTATAGGGTAACATTGACTAGGAAGTAGTTTTAGACGATAAGACTCAAGTATGAGACATTTTTAATCAAGGGAAATTGGATATTCGCTGAAGCTGCTAGTTTTTTTTTTTTTTGTGAAAGGAATAGTTTGCGTACCTTTCAAAAGATCCTAATTTAATAGCATACATTTCGTGGAAAACATATTTTATTTCCGAAACTTATCAAATTGCCAACCAAAAGTAAATAAAAGAGATTCTAAAGTGCCTCTGTGTCAATTACACTTGTTTATTTTTTAAACTTTAAACAAAATAAAATGCAAAATAATCAGGAATATACACAGAACTTACATGTACAGTGAAACCAGTTTATCAGGACACCATTGGCATTTGGATGAGGCTACGGCCTTACAAAAATATACAAAGTAATAAGAAGTCGAAATATGCTTGATTTATGCTAAAAATACCATACCTGGATAACAGCAATTTTTATCCAGGTATGGCATTTTTTTTAGCACAAATCAAGCATATTTCACTTATTATTACTTTGTATATTTTTTCAGGACCATAGCCTCATCAAAATGCGGGGGGGGGGGGCGCAAGAATGAAGGCCGAGAGTGTGAGGGCTGCCAAAGACCCCAGCGGGATCCAGGGGTAGAACCTCTGGTAGGGGCAAAGCCCCCGGACGTTTCTACATTTCATTTCATGTACATTTCCCTGGTTATGTTTTGAATTCGGGCACTTTACCCCCATTGCCAGTTCTGACCATTCAGTTGTGGCTTGTACCCTATTAATTTCTCACCGCATTGATAGGCCCTTCAAACGAAAGATATGGGATTACAAAAAAAAAAAAAGTTTTGAAGTTCTGAGCAAAGCCGCTATGGAAGCTCCTTTTCTCACATGTTTTGATGGTTTTGATATGGTGTCTTTTTGGACAAATCTGTTCACTGATCTGTGCCGTGAGTTTATTCTCATATGACCGAAAGGTAAGCCATAGATTACTTGCAGAATTAAATAGCTACTCCAGTTGAGAAATCGAGCATGGAAACGTTTTAAGCGTTATAGCAACAAAATTAGCCCTTTTACTTTTATTTAAAATCTCACTCTTGAAAGATTGTGTATGTTTTATGAGAAGAAACGCAACATTACTGTCAACGCCATTCGTAGTTCCATGCGTTCATAATTTTTCTAAAGTGCTTGATGAGCCTGATCAAAGTGTCATCAATCGCAAAAAATTGTGAAACCTGAGCAAAAAATTTCTGGGCTCCAAGCTCCATCATTCTATACCACATCTTCTCGATGACGGTTCTGTTATCTTTAGCAATACAGAAAAACATGAAGTTTTCAATAAGTGTTTTGCTAATCAATGCAAGCTTCCTCGTGAAGATAACCCCATGCCCCTGTCAGACTTGCACTTCCGTACCAAAGCGCGACTAAATCAGTTTCAGGCGGATGAAAATAGTGCAATGAAAATACAATTGTTTTTAATTTCCAATTCTGCAACTGGCCCTGATGGTATAGGCAACGTCATTTTAAAGAATACGGCATCTGATATAGGTCCATCGCTCACTGAACCTTTTTAATTTTTCTATGGCCACCTCGTGCTTTTCTGATTCATGGAAGGTATCTAATGTGTGCCCGGTATTTTGAAAGAACCAAAAGTGGTGGTCAATCATCCTCTATGTTTTCTATTGAGGCAGGTGTGCCCCAGGGCTCTATTCTGGGCACCTATTGTTTTTAGTTTATACATATGATATAATGATGGCATTCTATGTGATAGAAAGCTTTTTGCAGATGATACCAGCATTCTGAAGATAATGTACGATCCTGTAATTTTGTGCAGGATGAATTAATAACGATCTGGGCAGAGTCTCTGCTTGGGGCAAAGAATGGAAATTAACATTCAATGTAACTAAATAAGTAGCTCTCTTGTTTTCATCTTAGCACAATAAACCTGACTACCCCACCTCTACGACTTCGTGATTCTACCATACCTGAAGGCACCAATCATATACAAGGCGTAACCCTTTCTAACAACCTTAGATGGGACGCCCATGTTAACAGAATTATTGAAAAAGCAAGAAAGCGTTTGACTCTTCTTTATAGGCTTAAATACAGATTATCCAGGAATAGTCTAACCCCGTTGCATGGAAGTATGATAGGGCCCATTTTGGAATATGGGTGTGTTATTTTTAATAGCTCTACATACATTCTGACAGAGTCTCTCGAGTCTGCCGAGCATGAAGCGGCTTGTATTTATCTGAGTGCTATTAAGTGCACACCACGTCATCTTTTACTTAGTGAGTTAGGCTGGACAACTCTAGCTAATAGACGTAAATGTTTTATGTTAATCCTATTCTATAAAATAGTAAATGGACTTACCTCGGCTTATCTTTCGGATCTGATACCAAACAATCCTGGTCATTCTACTACTGTCAATTTAAGAAATCGTCGTAGCCTAAAGCAATTTAAGCACACTTCTAAGCGATTTGGTGACTCTTTTATTCCTTCTACCGTTCAACTTTAGAATGGCCTTCCTGATGACATTAGATCATTAAATACCCTTTCCCTGTTTACATTAAGTCATCCAGGAAAAATAAATATGTTTAGTTCTTTCCACCCTACTGACGTTTTTCCCCGCTAATCTCTAAATGTCGTTTGCTAATTGCATTTTACTAATTTAGGGATTATTTTTCAAAATTTTGGATGAAACTTGCTTGGAAGATCCTTCCAAATTATATGCTGACTCAGTCTTCTATTAGAATGGAATGAGTTAGATAAATTAATACCATTACCTGTCAAATTTTGTACATCGTAGCCAGACACTTTACTCAACCACATCAACTGGTGATTCACAGTTTTGTTTCCAAGAAAAAGTGTTAATCTGCTGCCCCAGAGGCTACAAAGGGAGTTTATAAAAATCAATCAAGCAAAGAAATAAACCTCAGCGGGTGAAAGCCTGTGAGTACAAAAAGAGCTGAGAGTACAAATTTTGAATACTCCACTTGAAGAGTCATTTTATCATTCAAATATCCTTTGTTTATTAGCTTTGGATTTATCGGAAGGTGGGATGGTAAATGGTTCATTGCCAGACAATTGATAACAGCTTACTCAATAGCCTTGGCTTCCTTCTGCATTGACATCTTTATTCGGGTTTTACAGTTGAGTCCAGAGGCATAATGAACAGGCACTGCAAGGGAGAGATCGTTGGCCTTTGCCTCTTTAACCATGTGGAAGCGGCACCTGGTCACAGAAATGCTAAGCTTAAACCGTTAAACTGACTTCCTGAAACTGAGTTACAGTGTAGCCTGTCCCCATTAGACATTATTTTTTTAAAAAACTTGTACTGAGATTAATGTCCTAAATAGACAATAGAAAGGTGTCCTCATTACTTACGGACTGTTATGAAAATGACTGAAAAAATCCCTCGAATCCAGGAGTGGTCATAAACGGGTTTGGTTAAAATGTATTTTTTGAAAAAAAAAATCAGTTGGCCGATTGGCTCACCAGCCTATATTAGGGCCTCCTGTACATACAAGACAACCCAACAATGAAGTTACAAGGCGCCAGTGCACAGATAGATATACAAACAGGACCACAATTAAGATAAAGAAAGGAAAGGGTAATGGAACATTGTGTGACCTAATGATTAAAAACCAATATTTGAAGTACAGTAGATATAACAAAATATTTCGATATCATGTTTCAAACCTATTAAAATCCTAAAAACAATTATGCACAGCTGGAAAAATTAGCTTATTTTGCTTCTTTATATTTCCTTTACCTTGGACACCAAATTATACTTTTCTCAAATGACAGTTTCCATGTACCATTATCTTTGACTGTAAGTCATTTCTCTGAAGAACAAATTAATAACACTCAAAAAAAAAAAGAAGTGGTAAGTACTTTCCGCATAAACACCACATGAACACGATGAAGAGTCAACAGCACGTTTTTTGAAGAGGTCACTGTTCACCTGCCTACAGCTCATCCTCATTCTAGAAGGAATAACAGCAGTTTCCTTTCACCCAGATAGTAAAGATCCTCACGTTTAGGTTGGGTTTTATTCAATTCAACTTTGAATTCGTTCAGGTGTTCCAAATTTCAACGGACCATGGTAATAGATTCCATTCACGTGTTGCTGATGGAAAATATGAATTGTAAAATGCACTTTTCTTGGCATCAATGGCATGCATTTGATTAGTTCGCATCGAAGTTTTTCCAGGCAGTAGATTATATAGATATTTAGGGGCAAATCCATTTACAATTTTGAACATCGGGACCATTTTTTTCTCCTACGTTCAGCAAGCGTTTCCACCTGTCTAAGAATAGAATTTTGCAAGGCTCGTATGTGCAATTGCACCTGTTACCACACGGGCATCAACCAGCCGAACAGCTTCCAACCTGTCTCTATTACCTTGTGTGCATCCATCGCAAACTACACTGGCATATTCTAAACTTGAAAGCACGAATAAAAAAGGGCGATTCTAACGATCGTCTGTTCAGTTTGTATTGTAAACGTTTACGGATTCCATATATATATATATACATATATATATATATATATATATATATATATATATATATATATATATATATATATATATATATATATATATATATATATATATATATATATATATATATATACATGTGATTTGGCAACGAAATGATCAATGTGAGTTGACCAAAAGAGAACTCTATAGAACCAGAGACCCGAGTCTATAAACAAGTTTCACTATATTCACTTTGTTCAATTTTGTCATTCTACCCACCCCGACCCCCCGCCAGAAGCAGATATACACAGGTCAGTGCGTGAAAGGACCGCACACTTTGTGACAAAGTTTTCCAGAGAAAATTGACAAACCAAGTTACATATGACAAGTGGATATCGGATTACGGACGAATATGTAGACATGAGGGAGCTGGGTCAAGAAAGCAAGACCTGGTTAATGCTACATCATTATGACTTCAGTGACAAAATGCAAAAGAAAAGAAATTTATTCAGAACTCTCTTTCTGTATGTATGGTTTGCGAAACTAAATAACTAAGACCTGAAATATCTGTGATTCAAATATGAGAAAGTTAAGGCTTTTACTTGAGAAAATATCTGTTTCTAGAAACCGATTAAACAAAATATGGATGATCGGTTACCTTTATAATGTACGTCAAAAGGTCAAGTAACATGCTATCCTAATCAAAAACCCCACTTCTTCAATTTAAAGACAAAGCTGACACTGGAAAATGTTTAATATCCATAATTTTCAACTATACAATATTATTTCTTCCAGATATGGTTTTCAACAGTTTGGAAAAACATAGCATTTGGTGTATACCTTGAAGTTTGGCTCTGATGTGTTGCAATGAGAGTTATTTCACATTTTATATGATGATGATGAGGTAATCATGCAGTCAGGTTTCCGTTGTCTGTCATTATCATCCATTTTTTCAGTACAGTCCGTGAGTGCAAGACAATAGTGATTTGTACAATGTAAACTGACTTAATTTCACCCTGTTGTCATTTTCACTGATGGAGCAGGGAGCAAAGGGACCAGACCCCACAAATTAAAACTGCTGCAACCAGTGGTGTGTTAACTTTCAACATCTGATGATTAGATTATAAGATCATGACCGATGTTTCAAAGATCTAAATTACTAAGATGGATATATCAATGTTTATACAAGTTAGATGGCTAAATGTAATGAAGCTCAACTGTTCCAATCTTAGGCTTTAAAGTTTCAATTTTTTCTACTTAACAAAGAATTTTCCTCAATATTTGTGGATAAATTAAGCACTTACAAACCTATTTTAGCCCTTAAAATGCACCACTTTGCGCTTAGAATATCAAAATCCCCCCCCCATGCCCCTGCATGCTAAGCAGACTCTGTTTTTTTACCTTCGGAGGGGGTAGAAGGCCTGCTTCGCAGACAAACATGCCCCCGGACTCCCCTAGTAAGGCTTCGCACCTTTCGGCAGGTCCATTCTTGGTATCATTTGAACCCTCCAATTCAAAATTCTGCCTACGCTCTTGAAGCGGCATGTGCCTGTTATCCATTGTAACTGACAATAACTTTATAAGTAAATGGCGCAAAAAAGGCTCAGTTAAAAGTCTGGCTTCTGCAAATGTCACGTCGCGGTTACTTGTACGATCAAAATCACACGGATCTCTTTTCCCATAGAAAAGATCGCAATTTTGGCGCTTACATACCTCTCAAAATATACCATATATTGATTCTGTGGGTCCCTACTAATGTTTCTCTACGTGTTTTGTCTTGTTTTGCCATAGTTTTTTTTTTCCAGAGATGCGTCGTCATATACGGCGGTTCACTGATTTGTCTACATTACACTCTGAGAATCAACTGGCGAACCTGCTGCTTTGCATAAACACTTACGACGAAGCAGGAGTTCCAGTGGCTGTTTGACAATGAATCACAGATTCACTGTAGTTAAATTTCATGCCCCAGAAGCTGTATCCATCCAAGAATATTCTACAAAACCTCTTGGCCAGTCGTGACTCATTTAACAAGAGACAACTACGTTGGTCTACCGAGTAGATGGCGTATTACCTCTGCTACGCTTGGTCTGTCCATAGACTGCCAGATTTTGTTTATTGTGGGGCCAATAAAATTGTCCTGTCGCCCTTTTGATTTATTTATTTATTCTTTTACCAGGGTCACTAGCTCAGTGTGACAACACTGATCTTCCGCCAAACCCTGGATGGTACACGATAAGAAACAGATGAATGACAATGATACAAATGAAGACATGAAGAAATATTACTGTATATAAATAGAAATTAAAGTAAAATTAAACACAAGATAACAATAATGTGATATAATCGATATACTAAAAGCACCTGAAAAAAGGGTAGAAGGACCAGATCAGCATCAAACGGGTCCCAAAGAGTAGAGGCCATTACAGGGAGGTCAAATAACTATGGTAATGTCTTTTAAAGAGAGAAAGGCTAGGTAGTGTTCTAATGGTGTTAAGAATATAATTCCATTCTGCTGCACCACGGAAAGAGATACTATTTTAACCATAATTTGTGCAAGCATAGGGAATATGTAGGGACCTGGTTGATGCTGATCCAGTGGCATGTTCATGTACACGATTTGCAAAAGTAAATTTATCAGAAATGTAATCGGGCAAGGTATTGTTACTTGCCCGAAACGTAAATATACGCATATGAAACTTGCGCCGTTCCTGGAGGGATCGCAAGCCGCCCATTCTGTGGAGTTCAGTGGTGGGCGTATTGCGGTCCCTCCCAAAAATATGCGCTGTGCCCTGTTCTGGAGGATTTGCAATTTAGATTTATATTTTTTTCGAACATGAATCCCAAAAAATATCACAGTAGTCGAGGTGAGGGAGAATCAAAGCTTTATATAACGTAAGAAGGAGTTTAGTGTCCAGGTATCTGGGTGCCCTGCCAAGTGCAGCTAATTTGGAACTAATTTTACGAATGGTGTAGTCAAAGTGACTAGCAAAAGATAGAATATTGTCAAGCTAGACACCCAGATACTTGAAGACTGTCACCTGTTCAATAATCTCATCATCTATTTTAATTTCCAAATAATTTGGATTTTTCAATTTAGAAGGTGAGCCAAAAAGCATGAATTTGGTCTTACTAGCATTTAGCGTAAGCTTAGTTGTCTGAAACCATTGTGATACATTTAGGAGCTCAAGATTCAAAATTCCTGTGATCTCGGCAAAATCTTGATGGGAGTAGTAAAGAGTTGTGTCGTCCGCATATAACATAACATTACATCTGTTTATTGAGTCCGGAAGGTCATTGATATAAAGAATAAAGAGAAGAGGACCAAGAATAGATCCCTGGGGGACCCCCACAATTCAGTACCTTGTGGTCCGACAGGGATCCATTAATGGTTGTACACTGATATCTATCCGAAAGGTAGGATCGAAACCATGAAAGTTCTGTTGCATCAACACCACAAAGTTTGAGATTTTGTAAGAGGATGTCGTGGTTAACCGTGTCGAATGCTTTTTTAAAGTCAAGGAATAGGACGCCACAGCTCTCGCCTGCATCAATATCTTGAAGGATTTGATCAGTAAAGCGAGTTAAGGCAGAGGCAGTGGAATGCTGCTTGCGAAATCCTGATTGATTGGAAGTGATAAAGTTATGAGCAGTCAAGAAGTCATAAAACTGATGATGCACCAGTCTTTCTAAGACTTTCATGGTGACAGGAAGAACAGATATGGGACGATAGTTACTGACATCATCCTTAGACCAGTCTTTGTAAATAGGAGTAACCCTTGCGGTTTTCCACTCCGCTGGAATTTTGCCAGTACGTAAAGAACAGTTGAATATGTGTGTCATTGGTATAATAAATTTAGATACCCCATCTTTAAGAAGACGGGTACTCAGAACATTTAAACCAATGGATTTTCCATTAGATAGACTTTTAAACTGAAGAAGAAGAGTGTCAGACGTAATACGTAAAAAATTGAAGTTGGAATTTACTTTGCGTTCAGAGGGTGTGAAAACATGAGGAGGGATTTTACTAGCAAGGGTATCTCCGATGCTGGCGAAAAACTCATTGAAAGAATTGGCCATGTCAACAGCATCGGGGATCTCCTTGTTTTCCTTTGTAATTTTAGAAGGGTCATCACTGAGTTTAGAAGGAATAATACTTTTAAGGGATTTCCACAACCTTTTTGGGTCGGTTATTTATGTTATTTTGTATTGAGTCTGAAACAAAGTGCTTCTTCAGTTTAGTAATCAAATTATTGACAGTATTTGGTAGTTTTCTTGCTTTAGCCCAGTCCTGGGGGTCATCAGAGTTCTTTGCCTTAGCTATATAGTAGTCACGATCATTGGCAAGAGAGCGTAACTCATCAGTGACCCAAGGAGGTTCACGGTCTCTGACCTGAATATTTACAAAAGGAGCATGTTTGTCACATATTGGTAGATTTATGCCATAAAATATTCTCCAGGCCACTTGAGGGCACTGAGCGTTTATCACTTGTGACCAGTCAGTATTATTTATGTCTGCATGGTAGTCTGTAAGATTAAACTGTCTGAAGGTTCTAGCTCTAATGATTTTGGCCTTACCTTTGGCGTCTACGCCCTTTACGAGTAATATAAATCATGCTATGGTCACTGAGTCCACAGTTGATAACACTAGAGCTACTAATCATGTGTGGTTTATTTGAGAAAGCAAGGTCAATAATCGATGCAGAATGGACTGTCTTCCTAGTAAAGTCATTTATGAACTGGAAGAAATTTCGAAGGTTAAATAAACTACCATGCAGAGCCTTGAAGGCAATGTTGAAACCACCAAGAACAATAATTTTAGATCCTTCTCGTGAAATGATACACCAGTCAGGAAGTTGATTGTCAATTTGGCTTTAGACAAAATGTGTGCCCTGTTGTATTAACGGTGGTTTTTTGCCATGGTAACCAGAATAGACCAATCAGAATCTCAGTCACTTTTTTGCCCAAAACACGTATCATGTCTTCAAAGGGCGAGTTTTGTGTAAAAACACTGAGGTCCGTACTTTATGGCAGCAAATGTCATTGTACTGATACGGCACTAGCACAAACCAGCTGTCAATCCTTTCTTTCGACCAATCCGACTTAAAGCAGATGAAACCTGACAAAATGGGATGATGATAGATTAGCAAATGTCTGCATTTTGGTGGTACACAACCTCTTTAAAGACTTTGACGTTTGAATTAATTGCTTAGGTACTCAGAACACGCAACAGCAAAACAACACCCAGGACTAATGCAAAAAGTGCCCGATAAAACAAAGAATGAGTGAACTCAAATCTCATTGGAACAGCGTATTTTTTTGGAAGGCCATTATCTTTCCATTATTGACAGATACCATTTTCACAGCTTAAGTGCGTATAACAACGGAAGATAAGGAGGAGTGAAACAGGTACTTCATACATGCAGGTGAACTTTATTTTCTCCAAGGCTTTTTACTAGTTGAAGATTCTTTTTAGTGAAATTAAATCGATAATTTTACATGAGTGTCGTCTAAACACCAAATTATTCGCATTGTTGAAATGCTAATGATTGCAGTCATTGCAAGATGAAATATTCTAACTCTCTTGCCCATAAAAAATATATACTTTAAGGCCTTTATCATCAAAGTAATTATTTCTGGTTGGAAGTTTATGAAAATCACTCGTAAGGTACCATATAGTAATAGTTTGCTCAAATTTACGCTACGGTAGTGCAGATCAATTGTATATTTCTAGTTGATAATCTGCTTTTTCGTGTAATATAGTATTTTGCTCTCTACTGTCCTAACGTCAGAATATGAAACTAGAATTAGTTTTGTTTCATCGTATAAGTACATACATCATATAGCGTCATTATACCCTATTTATCCTGTCCTTATAAATAATGAACGTAACCTCATTTTACCCTGTTTACCCTGTCTTGATGAATAACGTATGGCATATCTGTATTTTGGTCTGAGTGCCTAAAGAGGGCTATAAATACGACATGTGCATGTTTAGAAGCTCCTACATATATTATATTTCCTTGAAAGCGGAGTATGATCCTCAATTTACATGTGCAGTCCAATATAATCTGATAACGGCAAAGGACTTGAATGCTTCTGTTCATGGGTCACTCAATATGCAACTCTACCCTAGATCTATATTGAGGTGCAAGGTGTGGTGCTGGTTACACAACAAATATTGATCGTCTATTCGTCATACCTGCAGCAGCAATATTGACCTACACGGAACAGTAATGTAAAGAAAGCACATCGGAAGCTCCATCAGGTCATCCCCGAGGCCACCCATTATAAACAGCAGACAATACAAAGGCGAAGGGCGTTTACAGTACGATGTCGTCAAACACGCATGAAAAAAAAAAATGAAATCAAGGAAACTTAACCTCGGTGTATGCTATTGTCAGGGACAAAACACATGTGCCATATCCTGCTGTGCATCCATGATATATGGAAAGGACTGGTGTCTAACAAAAATGTAAATAATGTACTGTTTTACATTTTTGCTGTGTAGTCCCATTATCTAAATGTGTTGACAAATGACTTTTCTCGGTATTAGAGCTCTCATATAACAGTTTTCGTTTTTTGTCTTTTTAGCTGTGTTGCGTGTTTAAAAGTATTCTAACGTTACGTGTGAAGAATTCGAATTTAATGAAAGGCGAAACAAACGCCCTTCTACCTTTGTCATCTGCCGGTCAAATCATCCGTAAAACATCTAACAATCGCACACAAGACACAATAATAACAGTCACAGTATTTGTATAAAAATAATAATGATATTTTATTTCAACCCCCGGCATTGGAGAATAGCATTTATACATCGAGATAATTATAAAATGATATTAACAACACATAGATAATGTGGTACAGGCAAATGTACAGGCCGGCGCTCTCAGACAGAGAGCCATTTCCCTCAGGTGGCTAATGTAGACAGTGTAACAGGAAAGGCAGACATGTTCAGAGAAGAAAAAAATGAATAAAAATACTTCTATGAACTAAGATTGCTTTAAAAAATTTAAAAGCTCTGACCAAAAGGGATGCCAGTAAGTATTGGCTACTCCAGGGTTTGATAAAGTTCTCATTATGAAGAAGAATCATAATGAGTCAACAATTCCATCTAGCTCATATGTATCATAGTTGTTGCCCAGTTTACGAGCGCAGGCATCGATGTTAAAATGTGCCTTGAGTGGGGACACACCGACACATACTACTCTGTCAATGACCATTGTGTTTCTTTCGGGTCGACCATCCAGAACATATTCAGACATGAGAAAACTACATGACGTTCTATATGTAGAGTCCACGCGGCTAACTCGGTGAAGTAGTGATACAGTATCGCGGGATAATATGTCGGAATCAGGACCATTGTCTAGAAATCTCAATAGACATCTACTGTGGGTCCGCTTCCCAAATCCCAATACGAGCTTTAAAATAGTGGCTTGTGCTAAATTCAATTTCCAAGCAAGGAAAATATTCGCATAGCGGGTCATGAATATACAACGATCGTCAACAAACAATGTAAGACCACATGCCAAGCATTCTGACATCGAATACGATCGTAAGCAAACTTGGGTACATTGGATTTTGTTCAGTCCACCTCGTTCATTTTCACCCATGCACGTTGCAAATAGTGCTGAAAACACGTGGGTGCGAGTCACTTTGATAACCAAATCAAATTTTCTTTTGTGCAACTTTCCCACAATACATTGTGCCATGTTCAAAATGGCGCTTACCAAAACGTGCATGATTTGCCAGGGTATCGTGTGGCATTAGGATTTTAACTAACGATGAAAGCCAGTTCAGATACAACCGAGCTGGTAGTTTGATGTTAAGGAATTAAGTCATGTTTTAACTAGACATACTTTCAATGCCAGTGTTGACTAAAAGGTCTGCCATTTTTGGTGAAGCCAAAATCTAACCAGTTTGTCTTGCTATGTACGGTAAGCATATTGCTAAATTTGAGCAAAATACATGGAGGCATTCTGTACATATCGTGATAACGAGAATGTACACATCCGGACGGAAATCGGGACGGACATCCGGGCGGACGGATGGTAGGACAACCCGAAAACAGAAAGGCCCCCCCATGGGGTGGACCCTTAAAAATACTTTAAAGACCGTTTGCCATGGTTACTCGAAAGAACGGATACCTGAAACCTAGCGAAATATTACGATAACGATCACCGAACAATCGTGGCTATGGAGCTATGCTGTGTCCCCGGCAAAAGCTAACCCTCCAGACAAGGTGAAATGAAATGCTGTGTTTGAGTTGATTTTACTGCAAAATAGCGGTACATGATGGCCATTTTCTCGATGAAATCTTTCATGGTCGATCAATTTTTATTAGGGAATGGTGGCTGGAAGCTTTTTTTTAAGTGTGCCGTAAAATTTATGTTGTGTCGGGCCTTTTAAGTAGGGTCGATCGTGTTACGGGAACCACACATATATCTTTGTTAGGCCTTCGATAACTTGGACATTTGCTTGAAACATGTTTAAAATTAATGCTTTTTCCCCTTTTTACACATTACCTCCTTTGACGTCGGTTTAATTTGTTACCTGGGCAAAGCCGGACGCACTTGTGGAAATAAAAAATAATACTTATTAAAAACATGGGGACTCCTAGTTATATCAAACTCATATGTGGTTGAAGAATGACTTTTTGAATGTCAAATTTTATCCAAGTTGCTAGTTTTAAGGTGGAAACTCACCAGGTACATGTACTTCTAGTGGTGGGGGTAGATGAAGTTGAAGCTTTTGAGAAAGTCATGAATTATCAATAACCTATCTACACGTGTGCTACGAGCCCAGAAATCCGTCTAGGTTAGGGATAACAAAAAAAAAAAAAACAAAAACAGAAAAAAAAAAAAAAAAAAAAAAAAAAAAAACAAAAAAAAAAAAAACAAAACAAAACAAAACAAAACACACGTTCCTTTAACCGATGAATATTGCTAAGAATTAATATGCTTTTACCGTTAATTGCTAAGAAATTCCAAAAACCATGGATGTGTGTATGTTTAATAAGTCAAATATATTTTAGATACGGTGTTTACTCGTTTCGCCGGGAAACATGGTAGCAGGAACAGACTTAGGGTAATTTCAAGCTAGTTAACCTCAATCTAACTGATAAAGTACAGTATATTGTATTTGTTAAAGTTTGCAAGGCGCACTTTTAGGTTTCTGCAAAATATATAGTTAAGAAATAAATAAATGCATGAACGAAGAAAAATAGATTTGCTTGACAGTAAATCTCTCTGTGTGTGTGCCTTTAAAATAAGCAAAATAAGCAAAATTGAAGATGTGAACACTTTCGTTCAATGATATTCAGATGAATCTTGAACACAGCTCTTTGAATTGAAATATGACTGGCTCCTTCATTTATAATATTTGTGACGGTCAAGTATTTAAATGTGGCAAGTGTGCCTCATTAACATAAATTTAAACATTACAACTTTCATTTCTATTTCATTGTGTTCACTTACATAAAATACCAGTGAATTGAACTTGGATTGATACCTCTACCATTAAAGGTATTCAATACCTTAAGCTCAAAGGTGCACCCATTTAGTATAAATTCAAATTTTACATCTTTTGCTTTCATTTTATTGGATGCATCTATAGCACAAAGCAGTGAATTGAAGCGGGTTTGACACTTCTATGTACAATACTTTCGATGATGTTTAATTTTTACGTTTTCCAAATGTGTTCATTTCGCAAAATGAAAATTCTACACCTTACATATCTTTTCATTGGGTGTCTTTAAAGCACAAAACTGTGAATTGAAGTTGGATTGATAACTCCGTCTATAATACAGATATTAGATTTTTAAGGTGCTTAATTAGCATATATTGTATTTCTACAGCTTTCATTATTATTTTATTGGTTGTGCCTGCAGCACAGACATTTGAAATTAGACTGGCACCTGCATTATTTAAAGTTTTCAGGAAATTCAACGTAAAAAATTCTAAGTTTCCAAATTAGCATGAACTTAAATTCTAAAACCAGTAAAGTGTACCGATTAGATACACAGACCCAACAAACGTACCAAAAGCACCAACAGCCGTGTCTGTATGTAAAATTGTTCAGAAGCGATAAGAAAAATTATAATGACTCTAATTTGCATCAGTTTCAAAATCTTGCCTATTTATCTGCTACCACCGGTACCCCAACGTTTCTGGTCCGTGTTGAGACCTAAGTTAGAGGTGCGTGCTCTGAACTTCTACTGAGCACCGCGAAAAACCTTTACATCAAGTAAATAATTTTCCATTTTAAAATTGGTTTTTAAACTTGTGTACATTTTGAGGGTGCTCATGCTTTCAATCTGATGCGAAAAATCCAGGTTCCACGCTTCATTACTTAAAGTATGAAACTTTTGCAGCCAGCCACCGTCTGTCGCATAGGTGGCCCGGTCCAGGCAAGCGTAGTTAAGAATTACTTGTATTTCGTTGCAGTATGGCCTCGAGGAAATACGATCATGTTCAAATCGGGAAAACATTTCGTCCAGAACGAGTTTACAAATTCTTTGCTCACCAGCTTTATATTTGAGATAATGATAGTATTTTATTCTACGCATGTCTGCTTCCAACCACAGGGGGAGCCACCCCAAATCCCCAATTGTTGCAATATAAGCGGGGGTAGCTTTCACTTTTAAAACTGTTCTTGCAATGTTATAATGAAACGTGCGTAGTTTTCTTTTACTGGTGGTTACAGTTTCAAGCCAAACTCCACAATCGTGCAGCAAAGACGGTTAGACTACGTGTTTATAAACGATGTTTCCAAAGGACATTCTATTTATATCCTCATGCTTAGCCAAAATGCTGCTGCCATAACCCACTCTTAGTTTACCTACTTTCAGACTTAAAACCTGCTCAATATGAACTGAGTCAGTCAAGGTTCTTGAAAACAACACACCAAGATATATATAAGTATGTGCTTCATCTCTCATTAAATTCCCTAATACCCGTTTTTTTTCTGGGGGATTTACACGTTTCCCGATAACTAATACTTTTGACTTAGATGAATTATACTTTAAACCCCACTGCAAAATCATGAGCGGTGGACAACATTTGCAACAACTGAGTCTCATTCTCTGCTAAAAGTACCGTATCATCGGCATATGGCAATGCTGGAATGGATTGATTAACACACTGTACATCGTACTTACCATCATTCAACATGCCAATGAGGTCGGGCATAACGGTTGTAAAGAGCACTGGGGAAAGGATGCAGCCTTGTTTTACCCCATTACTTGAGTTAAATCAAGATGTTTTGATAGGACCAAACACTACTCTATTACTTACTTTTTCATATAAATTTTTCAGAAATATCCACGCTTTGCCCTGAACCCCAAGGTCCCACAAGTCACAAAATAGTCGGTCTCTTGAAACCATATCAAAGGCCTTGGAAATATTTAGAAAGGCAAGCCAGGGTGTTTCCTGGCCGTCCTTTCTCAGGCTGCAAATTCCTTTCAGAGTAAAGATATGGTCCTCAAGTCTGCGTCCTTTCCTGTATGCGCCATTAAGTTCACCCAATGTATTAATTTCTTCGAAAAGATACATCATTTGTTTTTCTAATGCTGACGAGAATAATTTATACATGTTAGATGTGATACAGATACCTCTATAATTGTTCAAGTCATTTGTACTACCACCACCCCCCTACCCCCGTAGGTGGGGGCTTTATAACATCACATAACCAATCCTCGCGATACTTTTCAAATAATTGGAACATGTGAAATAGGCTCACGACTGACTTGATCAGAGAATCCCCGCCATTCTTTCAAATCTCATTGGGTATTTCATCTGGTCCGCTTGCTTTACCAACATTAAGATCCATGATAGTAGAAGATATATTTATATGATTAAGTGCACGTATGACAGACCTTCTGTATTGCCAGTAAAGCACTGCAAGCATTGAACCCTCCGTTTTAATTCCTCTGAATTGGGAATAATGTCATTTAACGATCCCAAATTTTCCAAATAATCTTTGATTACATTTGCAATTACCTTAGGGTCATTAATTTTTTTGGTCTTGTTACGAGGGTCCACTGTTTGCATCGGGTAATTGTTATTCTTATTTAAACGCCTTGACATATTCCAGTAAGACTTGCTGCTTGTTGAACCTTTATGACAATTACGTACAATGGTTTTCACTTCATGGTCAACGTCTTTTTGTGTCTCATGAGTTCGTGTGCACGTTTCTTACGTTCAAAGTATTCTTGTCATAGATCTTTAATTATATCGGAGTCAGCATTTCCTTCTTTACTCCAGTACCTGAAAAATCTTCTGGCTATCTTAGGACCTTGTATCAACTGACTAAGCTCTTTACCCCATATTTGTTCTGGCGACCTTTTAATAAATTTCATACCAACCGCTTCATGACCAGCAGAGAGAATAATATTTTTCCAGCTCCTGCATGCGGACTCTGGGGAGTTAAATTTAGCATATTCCCTATATATATATATATATATATATATATATATATATATATATATATATATATATATATATATATATATATATATATATATGTATATATATATATACATATATGTGAATATCTTTATTCGTAATGGTACACTCATAAAAAAGGAGAGAGAGGACAAAACCATAAATGTGTCTCCAAAAGCGTGGATAACAAATGATGTCTGAAAGAAATATTACTTATTACCACATTAGAAGGAAAAACTTCACTCTTCAGTTATGGAAATAACGTGACTGTCTTTGAACACACACTGACGCCATAACTGAAATGGCATGTTCATGAACGCACTAATGCAAGCACACGTGTGGCGACATTTGCGATTCACTATAGTTATGTCTCTGTATATGCCTTGGTAGTAAGTTCAAATAACAAGTTCGGTACAGAACGTCTTTGCATAGTACGCATTTGTAATGATTGTCGACATGATGCTTACAGCCTAAACAAAGTCGGGTTTTTCGTATGTGCGTTAACCCGAACGTATCCGTTGACTTATCTGGATGTCCATCAACTGGTGCCTATGACTGCCAGTATCTCATTGTATTGTATCCATGGCCGTAGTTTGGGCTGCAAATGCTTGTATTCAAAATCCTGTTCAAAACATCATCGTTTCCAGGATTGTCGTTGTGGCACAGTTTTTCGCAGCAAAGGTTTACTTAGGGCGGCCGCTGACTTGTCTCCATCAGTATTCACATTGTCAGAGCTTTGGTAGTTCACAAGTTTCTCTCACAGTTTGGACATCATGCCTGGGGAGGCTCATTTCAATAATTGACACAGAATTACTAGTTGAACCAACTAAAGTTTGTTTATGTACATTTTCTCCAACATTGACCAATAAATCTCTGTTGAATTCGGACCTTTCATTTTCGCATTTAATAATTCGTCCGTATTCCTCTCTGTTTTCTGACAAATTCTTTGCTCAACTCTGGTCACTCGAAATTTTCAAGGGAGATTTGCTTCTGAAAGCCTGAACATTTTGTATCGTCTTCTCCAAGTTTGAATCATATGTCTTGAACCTTATGGCAATGGCCACACCAAAATTTCCACCAGTAATTTTCCAGGAAGAGATATCGTATTCTTCTAAAAGGTGGTCCATGGCGTTCCTCAATGCAAATGGTAATTGATGCCTATGCATTTTTACAAATAGAAGCTCTAAGTAGCACAACTTTGAACAAATTTGAGGAGCGATTTTGAACTTGATCTGGTTACAAGACCACGTGATCCCCAATTGAATATTCTGAATGGAACGCAAAACTTCACTTAAGGTGCTATGGCTGTGCAAAATTTGAAGTATCCGGCTAAAGCGGAGTCTGAATTTTAAGACGACACAGATTGAGTGGAAAACAACATAGAAGGAATATTGGAAAACTAATGAATAAATCTGAATTCACACACAAACATAGTATAATAAAAAAGAAATTACTTTGTCTGGCACAAAGGTTCATGCAAAGAAAGGTAATTTTGCTGTGCAAATCTGTCCGAGCTTCTGTGTAAAGGAGTTAAAATTAGAGCTATAGAATGCAATCAACAACCATTTGTAACCTACCCACCCACCCTTAAAAAATACAAAGTCAGGCAAAGTCTGTTTATAAAACAAAGAAGCATCGCCGCTAAAAAATTAGTGTCCTGTATTTTGCTTTACCCCCATTGCAATTGTACCCGTTCGTGCTTGGCAGGGAGTAAATTTGTAAGCTCTGACCGAGGTGAGACAACATGGGTCTAATTAAATTTTCATAAATATTGCAACTTATTACTAGTATGAATTTCACATTTTTAGACGCTTTATGGCAACTAAACATGCACGATGTATAGCTTACTTTCCAAACCAATGTTGCTGTTTGGCAAATATCCAACTGACAGTTATTAAAATTGCATAATGTATGAGCACAGTTTCCAAAGCTTAAGCGCAATTGACGATGCCATGCTGCCTCATAAATTTTCATTCCTACAGAAGTTTTCATAATGAAGGTGTTCAATGTAAAATAGGAAAAAACAACTTAAGTAAATGCCCAGTTTGAAAAGGCGGTAACAATGTGCCATTGATGGAGTGTGACAACAAGGTACATATCCATCTAACACTGTCCGTTCTCCAGGCGAACGTAATGAATTATGCTCACTGAAATTTCCTTTACAAGCTTCGTGATAAATTCTTGATTTTTTTAAAACTATGGTTCATAAAACCATTCTTAATTTGTCTTGGGTTTAAAGGAATTGGGAAAAAGTTAATGCTTTAGATTGAACTTAATCTGTGCAATTCCTCTGCAGGCACCTTTTACTCACCAATAAGATAAAAGAATAAATGTGAAGATAGATATGAATAATTCACAAAAACTTGATTAAGTTTCAAAAGGGCAGGTGTCACGCTGTTGAAAAAGTCTGTTTGCAGGATAAAGATCATCATTGAATTGTGATACATTCATTTGACAGAAAGTCATCAGTCATTTGCTGTAAATTACTGCATTTTACACACTCAGTTACTGTATGATTATTATATTACTTTCAACAAATTTGACAAGTGTTTTCTACAGTGTAGTAATTTAGCACATTTCATAATATATAACCTTTTAATGATATTTATACCGGTGTATATATATATATATATATATATATATATATATATATATATATATATATATATATATACAAAATGTTCATTATCAATGAGAAGATACCTGATCATAGAGCCACACACAAATGTAATTAACATTTTTAATCATAAAGCAATGATAATAACTATTTGTTTTAGAACTGACGTTGTTGAATCTCTGTCATACTTATGTGGAGTAGAATTAGAGAACAGTCAACATTTTTTCTTTGAGTGTAGTAGATATACTAATTGGGATTAAGGGAAAAAGAAATATTAATGAGGTAATCGACTTTGCTGCCATTTTGAAAGTTGTGAATTCCGCACCCAATGGTTTGTAAATGAGCATTGGGACGATCATGAGGGTGGGGGTGGGGGTGGGGTGGGTTGAGAAGAGGGTTAATATATATGAAAGCAAATGTATATATTTTGCAAGTATTTCAGAGCATCACTAATGATATGATATACATTATGTGGCCACAATTCACATTGATATCCAAATCAAATGTATTCTTGTGCGACTGTCCCGCTACCCATGCATTAATTGCGCAATGTTCAAAATGGCGCTCACCACCTGGCGTAATGGTGTCGTGTTGCATTTGGATTTGTAACTAACGATGATAGCTGCTTCAGAAGACACAACCTAGCAGGCAGATTTTATACATTACTTCTTTTGACGTCGGTTTAATTTGTTAGCTGGGCACAGCCGGAGGCACTTGTACCAATTTTAAAAATCAGTGTTTCTTTATTCTCTGTGAAAATCGACGTAGCGATTACATTGAATGAAATTTCAATATTAACCATACAAGAAGATTTGCTCCACAACAAATCTGTCTGGGCGCCTTCAAAATGAGAACAGTTTGAAATGCTACACTTTGCCATTGTTCAAAATAATCTACATTATGTGTATTAGCC
>OZ026613.1:63715210-63770210 GCA_964020975.1 Hermodice carunculata
TCTCTCTCTCTCTCTCTCTCTCTCTCTCTCTCTCTCTCTCTCTCTCTCTCTCTCTCTCTCTCTCTCTCTCTCTCTCTCTCTGGCTACTTCCATTTATTTCGATTGTTTGTACAATACAACTCTCAATGATGTCAGGGTAACTTTATCGAAGCTCTTTGTAATACCGGCAACATATTACGGTACAAACACATTATACCAGTATATACAACTACAGCGATTGTAAATGCGGCTTTCTTGCAGTGTCGGCCCATAAATCCATAACGCAAACATTTTCAGCACAAGGATCTCACATTAAGTACAGCCATATATGTTCGTGTGCAAACAAAAAAACTACAGAAGATGGTTTCTTGCATAGCAAATCAGTGTGTGTGTGTCTTCAAAGCTTATTGGTATGACAATGTACAATTGGTATTTCAGTACTACAGTGTATTATAAGTACGACAATGTACAATGGGTACTTTAAGTACAACTGTGTATTATCTGTGCGAAAATGTTACGACAGTGTACAATGGGCATTTCAATACTAAGTGTATGATCGGTACGACAATGTCTGGAGAACCCCTAGATTATTTACTATTCTGTATTATTGGCTAATCCAGTAAAAATAAATATGATTTCTGACTCTCAACTAAACATTGTTATGGCAGTGTTCAATGGGTACTTCAGTATTAAAGTGTATGATCAGTACGACAATGTTACGACAGTGCACAATGGGTACTTCAGTACTGCAGTGTATGATCGGTACGACAATGTTATGACAGTGTACAATGGGTACTTCAGTACTGCAGTGTATGATCGGTACGACAATGTTATGACAGTGTACAATGGTATTTCAGCACTGCACTGTATAACAGATACAACCAGTTAGCTTAATCAGCTGGTTTTCAGGAGCAATGTTGGAAAGCCACACTTAACACAAAGAAACCTCAGTGTAACAAGCTCCAAGTCTTACTTCAATGCACCCAACTTATCTCTTGGATGATGGAAAATACTTTTTTTTTCAAATTGCCTCAAGGTACTCTAATCAGCTTAAGTTCAATTTTACTGTATAAAACTTTGTGTAATCTCAGCCGTATGTCTTACACAGCCCAGATAAGAAAGTGTGCAAGCCACTCAGGTGTATGTGGTGTAGGCACAACCTGCCAGTGTGCATACAGAAGGTATTTAACTTTTATGCATACTAATTGGCAACATCTAAGAATAGAGCTCTGTCACAGCTGAGATACCTAGTGAGGAGGGAAATGGAGGGTGGATTTAACTTTTATGCATACTAATTGGCAACATCTAAGAATAGAGCTCTGTCACAGCTGAGATACCTAGTGAGGAGGGAAATGGAGGGTGGTCCCACCTGACATTTTACAAGTGGTTCTACACACGTAAATGAAGCTCCTTCTTGGATTTCACTCGTTACTATTCCTTCCCGTTAAAGTCAACATATTGCTCAAAGCCACACTGCATCTTCCACCCTACCCCTACCCTATGGTTCCACTTTCACCAACATGCCCGGTCTGTTGCTAGGCAACTGGTCTTGCTCCAATCTGAGACTAGGAATTCCTAATCTCAGCCCCAACTCAGATCCAATGCATTTATACATACACCCAGAAACTGAATTTGCTTTATTTCACTTCTTTTAACTGGATCAATCAGCTACACAGTTGTGGAAGATATAAATGGAAGTTAATGGTAGGTCTAACTTTTATATTTCTGATGCCAGACTCAACCTTCAGACTCTATTGCTTTTTCAATTTCTCTCACAAGGTGTCCTCACGTATCAGAGAGCTGAACAAATCTGTCTGTGTGCATAATTTTGAAGATATTCAAAAGTTGAAATACCCTTAATTTGCATAATTTAAATTTGTCCACCCTCCGTTACCAATTCGTCAGATGCATACTAGTCCATAACATAGGAGTAGAAGTTGGAATGGCATCTCTATCTATTATAGCTATATTTGAAGCTATTCAAAATTTAAAATTTCCAATGGTGCTATTTAGCATAATTTTAAATGCTACAACTTTTGTTTTTAACTCATGAGGTACGCAATGGTCAACAACGCCTAATAGAAGTTGGAATAACATCTCTCTCTATTATGGTTTTGAAGATATTCAAGATTGAACATTTTGAATATTGCTAATTAGCATGATTTACATAGCTACAACTTTTGCAAGAGAATACAGAATTGATTGCAGGCTTAAAAGACAAATCGTCTGGTATCCAAGATGTACTTTTGTTTTGTCACCTCGAAAGATAACATACAGACAAAATAAGTAAGAACACAATCAAATATAAAGGAAGTAACCAAATAAATAAGGAGAATGGGACAAATGCAAGCAGTCAGTTGTCTTTACCAAGAACAAGAAGTCTTTCTTCCTACAGAAGCCACTTGCCTACAGCGATCCATGGCTTCGGTCACGACAAATTTCCTTAATACATTGAGCAACAAAACTGGATGATGGTTTGGTGGCTTACATCATAAAATTTGTCTTGTATTGTGCTCTGTGCCCCTTCCCCACTCAGCCAAAACAATCAGTTCCGGTAATGACAAAAAACCTGTTGCCTCGCTCGACTCTAGCAACAGTCGAAACATTTCCAAAATTTTGTTGCACTGAGATGTTTTGTCACGATATTATATTGTGTGTAAGCATTTTTTTTTTTTAGTTGAAAAACCGTGCATGTTAATTGTTTCCTTAAACTTGTAGACCGAGGACCCTGAGCTGTTGAACTGGGACCCTAAAACCATCAGAATTGTTTTGCTCACGAATCAACAAAAATGACTGTAAAGCGTTTCTGGGAGAGTATTATGGTCAGATATCATTACTTTTTCCATATCAACTTTGGGGTAGGGGGCTTAATGCTGACCTATCGGTATTATGTCTTCCCGTGCAACTGGGGGACATTGTTTTTGCGTCTGTTTCTTCCGCTCTTTCTTGCTCTTCTTGTTCTTTAACGCACTGTTGCGAACCCGATAACTCAAGAGAGAGTTGATTTGGGAAGTTGACTTTTTATGAATATGCTCCTATATAAAGCCTTGCTTTGGATTGCAAATTGGTGACTTTGACCTATTTTCAAGGTCACGTGAGCAGTTCATCTAAAATCAACGCCAACGCGATAACCCCGCAAGGATTTGAATTGGGAAGTTGATATTTTGCATGATTATGTATCATAATACAAACTAGGTTAGGATTTTATATGAGTGACCTAGACCTATTTTCAAGGTCACATGGCCACCTTTAAAAAATAATTGCAGACGCACTTGAGAAGGACTTGACTTAGAAGGTTGAAATTTTGTGGCATTATGTTTCTATATAGGACTTTTATAAGACCTTGCTTGTGATTGCAAATGTTTGACCTTGACCTATTTTTCAAGGTCACAAGCACTTCCTTAAAGTAACAGAAGCGATAAGACAAGAAAGAGTTAAGGTAGCAGCTTCAAATTATAAGATTCTGTTTCTGTGTGAGAGCTAAGTTGAGATTGTAGATAGGATGACCTTGACCTATTTCATGGGTCACAGGGGTATTTCCTTGAAAATAATTGCAGACGCGTTAACTCCAGAAGAATTTGATTTAACAGGTTGAAATTTTGTATGATTATGTACAAGTATAAGAACTAGGTTAAGATTGTAGATGAGTGTCCTTGACCTATTTTGCAAGGTCACACAACCATTTTCTCTAAAATCATTGCAGACGTGTTAAGTCCAGCATGATTTTACTTGGGTGGTTGAAATTTTGTGTGATTATGTACCAATTTAAAAGCTAGGTTGGGATTGCAGATGGAAGACCTTTGAGCTATTTTTGTAAGATCACAAGGGCATTTCGTTGATAAGGGTGCATAGGGAGACATTTGTTTTTCTGTTGCTAATCAGCTTGTACTAGTTTTAACTGGTTTTACTGGGACAGATTTTATCTTATTAATTCATACATCACCTTTTAGCATGGAATTACTGGCATATTAACACTTTTGCAACGCAAAAATTCAGCTTCGAAAAAAAAGGGAGGCGGGAAAAAACACCAAAATCAAGCCATGTTACAATAGACTCTACTGTGTTTCACCAACGCTTTTGTGGTATTACACATGTGTGGCATTCTTTTCTCAATAAATGATGTGCGATATCACATAATATTGCAAATATTTTGTAAATTGTAGAAAGAATCCATCTGCAGAAGGAGACAAAAAAACCCCTAAGAAATGCTGTGATACATCAATTGAGTCTGCGTTGTCACTCAAAAGAAAAGTTACATGAAGCAGACAACTCTAAACTGCCATCATCGTGCTTCGATACCGAGAAAGTACCCAGAGAAGTGCCGACAGCTTTGTGAAATAATTGATATTGATATTGTGTAGTATACGCGTTTCAGTCTCTCTGGGTAGATCAGTGAAAAGAGTATATGCCTATTGATGTAGATATCTTGATTTGATATCGATTTATGCTGAACATATCGCAAAGGCATAAAAACAGTAAGAAGAGCAGCTGGCTTGAGGAAATGTTATATTTCGCGGCTTCTTCCTTTAACAGTTGCAGTTATAGTTTCAATATCTGGATGATTATGACCACAATGAAGGATTTAGGTTTTGGCTTTAAACACGACATTTTAAAATTTAATAATAATAATAATAATGATAATAATAATAATAATAATAATAATAATAATAATAATAATAATAATAATAATAATAATAATAATAATAATAATAATAATAATAATAATAATAATAATAATAATAATAATAATAATAATAATAATAATAATAATAATAATAATAATAATAATAATGTACCGGTGAAAGCTCTCAGACTGTTCATACACTCGCCCATGTGGCTTCATTGCACTTTACAATCGAACTGATCTTGTTAACTTTAAAATGCAAAAGAAATTTTCCAGCAAATTAAACATTCAGTCATTCAACTAATTGTCAATGTAGGCCCTACGCTGAAATGCAACTAAGGACAGTGATACTTAGAATAATAAAAACTCAGAGTAAAATATTGTTGCCGAAGTAAGTCAGAGCAGAGCTGCTAAAATTACAATAAATTACATGAAGCAAAATTTCCCTGTTGTTTACCGTTGGATCTGGGAGAAGGTAAGGTACTATGGTTATTGCAATTGTTTATTTATTTACGAAACTACCCCTTTTACACGGGGGCACCACAAACCAGGGGTAAAATTGTGGTGCGTTCACATAGACATACATAGTCATTTAAAACATCAAATAATATATATATACAGGAGTAAAAATATAGTCACACTTTCGCCCTGCCCCCGGGGCGGTGTGAGCGCTGACATTACCGTCCCACATCACAACCCACATCCAGCGAAAAAAGAAAAAAGAGACGACAAACGGGACGAGGGAGCGATCCGGAAAAATGCAGCCAACACACACACCTCCCCGTGGGAGACTACTTTAGGGCAATATAAATGACATATGAAACTAAAAGTATATGATACTAGTTAAGTCCCGTCCACCAAGGACTTACGGGTAAGCCAAGCTTCTTTTAAAAATCGTTTGCATACACCATCAAAAATAATCCCAATTTGGTCGCCATGAATATTAGCTGAGTTACCCAGAAGAAAGCACAATTTACTGTTGACGGAAGCGCCCATGAACTGCTCCCACACGTGCGTATAACCTGTGTCGCATAAAGTGGATTCGAGTTCATACCACAGTTTCAGACGTATAGCATTGAGTGTTGGACATGTAAGCAAAAAATGACAAATATTTTCTAAGCTGCTACCACACAATTTACAAGTCGCAGATGATGCTAAATTCCATTTATATAAATTCTCCTGTATACCTAAACATCCAGAACGTGCCATAAACTTCAAGCGAGCCGATTCAAAATCATTCACCGTAAAAAGATATTCCTCCCGAAAAGAGGATCGCTTCAATAAGCTGTAAAAATGTAATGATGACCTATTGTCAATCTCGGTGAAAAAGCTCTGTATAAAGTTGTCTACACTCAGTTTATGAAATTTGTCAACCCACAGTCCATCCTGACGGTACATCAAATTATCGAGTCCAACGTTAATAAATATTTTCTTAATTTCCTTAAAATAAGGCCAAGAGGTACTGCCTCCATTTACAAATTCATTTTCCATTTCCAGAAAAATTCTTTTACAAAGTCTCGACTCAGGGAGCAAGTGTTTTAATCTATGGAAGTACTTTATACGTATTTTGTCAAGAATAAAATTAAGCGGTAGCCAACCCAAATCCCCCAAAGTGGCTACCATCGCGGGTGTGCCTTTTATTCGTAAGATTGCACGTGCGGCTGAATATTGAAAAGATTTAACAGCTGTTACACTTTCCTTAGAATTACACAGCCAAACTGCAGACCCATGTGTCAGCGCTGGCATTATCAAACTTCTCCAGAGACTGTCCCCAAATACTACTCTGTTCAAGTTTTCGTGGGCAGCCAAAATACTGCACATGTAACCGTTAAGACGGGTGGCTTTGGGTTTAACATATTGTTGTACATGAACACTATCAGCTAGATATTTACTGAAAAGTATACCTAAATATTTATACGAATCATATTCCGTTAATTCAATATGACCCAGCTTCCATCGCTTGTTTTTATCTATACGTTTACCAATTGTCATAATGTTGGATTTATTACCGTTAAAATTCATTCCCCATTTAGTAACAAAAGAATGGGCTACGTTTAACATCGTTTGAAGTTGATTATCATTTTCTGCAATTAGGACAATGTCGTCTGCATATAAAATTGCTGGTATATGTTCATCCTGGAATGGTATACCTAAATTTTGGTTTTGAAGCATTGTTACCAAATCTGTCATAACTACCAAAAAAAGCGTAGGGGACATTATACATCCTTGTTTTAGGCCATTTTGCACTTCAAACCAGTCACTTTCAAATGGACCGAAGATTACCTTATTCTGTACATTTTCATATAATTTCTGTACCAAACGCCAAGTTTTACCTTGCACACCACTTTTCCATATTGAACAAAACATACGATCCCTATTTACAGTATCAAAAGCTTTACTTATATCCAAAAAAGCCAACCATGTTTTTTTCTTCAAATTTTTCCTGAGGCTACATAAGCCCTTTAAAGTAAAATAGTGGTCTTCTAGGCGTCTACCCTTTCTATAAGCACCATGTAGCTCGCCTAAGAAATTAGTATTTTCAAAAAATGTCATCATATGATTTTCAAGCAAGGACGCAAAGAGCTTGTATAGATTAGACGTTAGCGTGATGCCGCGGTAATTGCTCAAGACTTCTTTGTTACCCTCCTTATGAATGGGCTTTACAATTCCAGTGTACCATTCACTTGGAAAACTTTCAAGTAATTTAAAAACATTACAATACAATTTGTCGGTCGCTTACTCTGTACGGTGCCAGACAGCCACTGTTTTGCATCGCTAACATGTAAAATACAAAATAAATATAAAATTAAAATATAATAAACTGATTGCAAATAACTTATTGACGGCACAATTGTTAGCATGAACAACAAAACATATCCATTATAATTGTTCCCAGAAATGTAGTGTCGGTAAATACACTCTACCTTAAAGACTTACTCCAAAACATATTGCATTTTCCTGGTAAAAATTACATTAATAAAGGACGATACTAGAGTAATGAGCTTTAAGCATTGGCAAAAATACAGAAGCCTTAGCTACCTTGAGAGAGTTAACAGAAACATGATGCATATTACAAATTAAATTTAACATATAAGTAGACTGTAAATAATCAATTTGAATAAAACAAATTTCATAAATCCAGCGCACGTTGCTTTATATGTTAAGTACGATGATATGTTCCGTTTATTGAAAAGTGTGAATTTTCAAAACGGAGACTTAAACATATATTAGTTTTTATATTCAAAATATTAAATATAATTTCTCCTGACTATCTCCGTAATCTTGTTCCCCAGGCCGTCAAAGCAAGAAATGCATATAATATATGATAAAAAAACAAACTAATACCCTCCTTTTGGCCCAGAAAAACGTGTATCATAATTTTCTTGCCAACTAGTATACGTAAATGAAATCTGATTTTGGAAGCAACGAAAAATTCTAAAATTGATGAGGATTTACAAATGAAAATAAAAGTAAACCTTTACGAAACAATTCATTTTACTCAGGAGAACGGGATACATTCAGTCGAAGATTTTTACAGGATGGGTTTGATATTTTCAACACTTTGTTCCTTTGGACTTCCGTAGAAGATAACTTTCACTACCTTTTCAGTGCAACAAATATGCCACGGAAAAAGATTAACTCCAAACTGACATTTCACCTCTCGTAGTGTTTTATTTGAAAACATTATTATATCGCATTATATATGATCGGTAAAACAAGAGAGTCGATTATAATTTTTCATCAGTTCATAGCTACATTAAACCGACTGAAAGATTCAAAGATTAGCCATCTCCCGAGAACCTTTCTGCAGTCTAATGTTATGAAAACTGAACTATGTATCTCATCAAGCTATCGATTGTTAACATTTAAGAATGCTGGTCCAATTGTCTTTTTTCTACCCCCTTCTGTTTTTTTGAAATTTATTTTATAGTGCACTATGTGTGCCAATGATTGTCATCTTTAGTTTCTATCGTCAATATTTGTACAAGATGTCTTCGTATATACATTGCCTGTTGACCCATTTTTTCATGAAAATTTGTTTGTGTAAACTAAGTGCAAATTTTAATTCATGAATTTTGATACATTACTTTTGATTCAAGTAGCTGCGTGTATAATTTTGATGCTTAATCAAATGACACAATTGTATGCTTTCTTTGTCCTGGTCAAATAACTTTTCAATAGTAAATTTGAAATCATTTCATATCCTAAAATGTCAATTTCATATCAGCTGTTTGTCTTTCGCTCAGTATGTATCTAATAAGATAGCAAAACAGCACACGTTTGTAGAAGTCGCTTATATTTTCACTCTTGCAGGAAACGACACCTTCCTTTTGATGCTATATCTATTTAAACTGATGTGTTTTGATTGAATTACACTTCATCATTTATATACATGCGTGTATGTACTGAAGCAGGATACTTAGGAATAATATTAAAGTCAAGTGGTACCTTTTCAGCAGCAGAAAAAAAAACCTTTCCGGAAAAACTCCTAAGTCTTTCTTCATGTTAAAGAAAGCAATCCGTACAGATGGAGATAGCCCCCCCCCTCCCCCCAAAAAAACAAAACAAAAAAACAGCGTTATCGTTCCTCGACATTTTTGTAAAACCAGTATTGACTATCGGTTGTGAAGTTTGATCATTAGCATCATGCACTAATTCACAATGTAGTATAAGATTTTTTTGAAAGTTACATTCTGACTTTTGTAAATTCATTTTAGGAGTCTCAAGTAGATGTCCGAATTTGGCACCCGTAGCTAAATTAGGTAGATACTCTATTTTGAATTCATGATACAAAGCTCAAAATTGTAAAATATTGGTTTAGGATGGGGCAACTTAACCCAGATTATATAGTACGACGTTCTTTGGAAGAAAATATGAATCTGAATAAAAGTCATGCAAATGCCTGGGTATCTGGTGGTCGAGAAATACTGGAACATACTGGATTTAGTTAGGCATGGAAACAAAACGGCCAGTTTACAAATAAAGACATTTTCATGACTGAATTGAAGAGGCGACTCCACGATCAACACATACAAAATTTAAATTCCTGTTTATTCAACGATGATGCAGTTTGAGGTTTGGGTTCCTAATTGCGCACGTACAGAAGTTTTAAAGAAAATATTCAGATGGAGTCATATTTAGAAAACCAAAAAAAAAAAAAAAAAAAAAAAAAATAGGTTTCGGAGAATATTATCAAAATTGAGATTAAGTAATCATTGTTTGTGCATCGAAACTGGTCGTTTCAATAACGAATATGTACAGGATAGACTTTGTATACTTTGTAATTTGAGAGAATAGAAAGGAAAGAACACCTCGCTTCAGGATGTACTTTTCATCAAAAGGAACATGAAAATCTGAAATCATTCACAAATTCTAAATTTAGAATTATGAATTTAAAATTGTTTTTTGACCCCGATCCGGATGTGGCAGTGTCAGTCGGTAAATGTCTCTATGGTATGTTTAAGGAAAAAGGAGGCACGTGTATCGTATTCATAAATACTTGTGCACATTGTATTGAAATTTTACTTTTATATTTTTATGTATGCTTTTAATTCTTTTTGGGTAGAAGAGAGCAATGAAATTAGTATGTTTGTAAACCAAATTATTCCTTCCGGTGCATATATACTGCCCGTCTTCTTTTCGTTCAGAACACACACACACACACACACACACACACACACACACACACACACACACACACACACACACACACACACACACACACACACGCACGCACGCACGCACGCACGCACGCACACACACACACACATTGAATGTCTGTGTGTGCGACGGTGAATGGAAAGGGAAGAAACAAAACCTTGTCACGAAGGTATTATGGTTTGTTCAAACTGAAATGTAATGCGTATATTTAACTTCACGTAAATGTGATAAAAAATTTTTATATAACTTTGTTGGAAACCCCTGGGGAAAAAAATGTATCTTTGATGGCACTGTTCAACTCTCCAACACGAAAGCTGTAACTATGTTATCTACACCACAACGAAAAAAACCCGGATTTGGTGATAATAACACCCTGTCATGCGTTTTGTTTTATACTCAGTGAATTGTGTTTTACATGACAGAAAAGAAAAACGAAGAAAGAAAAACACCCTTGAAGTTTGATATACGAGAAAAGTAGATAATGACCATTGTGTGATACATGGAAGTGGTACATGCATGCAGAGCATATTAATTATCTATATACCAAACCGATTTGCCTGATTGCAGACTTCTCACATCGTCAAGCTTTCTGATGATGTGCTCATCGTCTGCGCAAAACAAAACAATAGCTCGTCCACGTCTGCTGTGAAGGCAAGGAACCGGCGGAATGAACATGTTTCTGAAACTTGACTCTTCTCACTTCCTTGCATGTTGGGGGTCTTTATTAGCATTCCGCCTGACTGGAGCACTTTAACACATCTGACCTTAAAACATTTGTGGCACTCAAAAACAAACAGGTCATCTGTCCTGAAGCTGTTTGCAAGTCATACGATATCGTTTTCAAAAGCTTAGAGACTCTAGTTTTTTTCCCACAAGGATCTCTTAGGCCAAGTTGATCTACTTGTTTCACACATTAAGAATTACCCTGCTAATTTTGGTCAGTATATACAGGAAAACGTGTAACTGATCAATAAAGCAATCAATCAATAAAAAGCAACCTGAATAGACTAATAAATACATTATGTCAGAGATGAATTTGTATCACAAATAGATTTACTGAAATAACATGTATCATGATACACACACACACACACACACACACACACACACACACACACACACACACATATATATAATAGCCGTTTCTGGTTTTAATATTTTTTGATATTATCACATCGATTTAATCATGATCAAATGCATTTAGTTATATGACAGAATATATTTAATCATAAGTTCAAATTTATTTGATCATATGATCGAATATTTGAACTTACAAACAAATATTTAGACATGTGATTAAATATTTAAACATGTGATCGAATCGATTTAATCATTAGATCAAATGCATTTATTCATCTGACTTAATGAATTAAATCATATGTTCAAACTTATTTGATCATATGATTATGTGGATTTAATTATATGACTAGATATTTGATCGTGTGTCTAAATAATAAGAATGAGAAACGGCGTTCCATAATATGTATTAAATAAATCAATTGTAAATAGATAGGTACGTAAGAGCGTAAATAAATAAATAGATAATGTGCTCATCTTTTTACTCAATGTCAGTTTTTCAGTCACCACTTTTGTTGCTTTCCAGTCAATCCGATAGATTGAGGAACCTGGAGATCCGCAGAGTTCATCCAGGCTATTTCTCCATTCCCGGCGATTAGAACATATCAAGTCAATTTACACACGACCACTTCATTTGTGCATGATGATGATGATGAGACTAATGATAATAACAATAATAATGAACAATAAACATGTTTAATATGTGTATGCAAATTCTCAATTCTGTTAGTTGGCATTGTATTTGTGTCTTTTTGTCCAAAACCACTTCCTAGTAGTCATTACCCTATTACGTGAATCTTTCAGAAAATCTAGACAGCAACATATAAAACACGGAGTCACGTTGCTTTACTTTTATGTTCTGAAACAAAGCCAGCAGCAGTTCAAATACCATAATGCACAGACCTCAAACATCGATAAACAGCAATCAGTGATAGGGAGCAGCACCAGGTAGCTCAAAGCCTCTTAGTCTGAGTGGTCAGGAGTGCCTTATTTGGTTTCCATTCTCCAACATATCGACATCAATTGCATGTATATTTAATTTAACATCCCTGGCACAGGGAGTTGTTCCTTTGAGACTTATGTTTACTGATGCTACCTTGATGTATAGCATGTATATAAACAGGGTTTTGAAAGCTTTGCAGCAAACAAGGATAATGTGCAAAACTTGGTGGAATTAATTTCCGTATACAACTTAAGCATGTGGGAGTCAATAGGAAGACCAGGAAATATGTTTAGGGAAATATTTTCGTGTATATTTTATACGTTTTACTTCGAATGGTTGTTTCCAATTTATTTTCATTACCATGTTTAAAAGCACACATTTTTAGACCCTTAGTTTGTTGTAGACCTACATATATTCTTCCATCTTCGCAGGCGGGTCGTTGACATGAGGTAACGATGTCAGATAAGGACAAGAACGTATACCACTTAACGGGTAATCATATTTATGTAATGTACATGCCTGTGACCAGGGCACCGCTCCATGCCATGAGGAATGTCGTTGGAGTTCTGTTGATGGATCCATTATCAAATTTAGTGGTCGATATTTTGAACATCAAATCTCGGTGACGACATCAAGCTATAACGCAGTAATTAAAACGGTAGGAACTAAACAGCAGCAACAGCAGTGTGGAGTGCACGTCTCGTGCGGTATAAGGATTTCGACGAGCATAAGCAAACGCGATCTGATACGCTTTTGTTGTAGTTCCTGGCATACTGTACCAGGCTTTGTAAAGATATATGATGGAAACAAAATCAAGAGTTATATATTTATTATTTCATGTCTTAAATTTCACATGTATATCTGCAAGTCTTACAATATACATGTACATATCTATTAAGCCATCTGTCCAACGGTCTTTTGTCAACTTGTCCGCCGACTGCATAATCAGCGACCTACCCGGACGTTCATCATTCATTAATTCATCTAATTACCTATGTAATTATGAATTCAGTCATCTCTTTGTTTGAATGATTGCTTTAGTTATTCAAATGTCACGACACATTAGCAGATCCATGGTTAATAATATTGATGATAATTTTAACACACCTAAAAAACAAGGGGGGGGAGCAAAATTTAAAATTAAAGAGTGTTTTTCTCCACACGTTTAGATGATATATCGACACGCTTGTCAAAATAAAATTGCAAAAACAATTGATAAAACTGAAAACTTCAACCTATGCAAACTTTGCCGATATCAAAGCAATAATTCTAGCTCAAGAATTCGGACCCACTTTCATGGCAATGGCAGCCCTAACAAGTTTTATTTGAAGAATGTAATAAGCTTCGTGAGCTTGTACGTATGTGAGAAAATCTATATTCCAGTCCAGGTAGCAAGAAGACACACATTGATATTACACGTGCGACATTAATCAAAGACTTGTGTAATTTTCGTTGCGGTTTTAACGTATTTTATTGCCAAGAAATTGAATCGAGAAACCAGGTAGAGAAGCTTATGTGAATTCCTCTCCACACATAAAGAGTATAATTTCATAATATCGGCCTAATGTACAATGAAATAAAGCACGTACCAAGAAGAATTCAGTGAATAATAATAATGATAATAATAATAATGATAATAATAATAATAATAATAATAATAATAATAATAATAATAATAATAATAATAATAATAATAATGTATAGAATCAAAAAGGTTAATTTTGTGTCTGGTTGTGTAAGCCCTCCCTCCCCCCCCCCCAATCCCCTCTTGGTCACATTTGGTGCATTCTGTGAAGGATTTTCTTGTAATTTTCTTTTCAGTGTTATATTGCTTGCACCTGTCGTCGTGACGCATTGGGCTATACATTATACAGACATTTCTTCCACTTTTGTCGTTTGATACAGTGTGCCACAGAGTGGTAGACCAATATTGAAGGATAATCATTGGGCAATACATTATACAGACATTTTTTCACTTTTGTCGTTTGATAAAGTGTGCCGCAGAGTCGTAGTCCAATATTGAAGGATAATCTTGCCAAACGTTGCTAGTTACATTTAATCTTATATGACGGATAAAAAATCAGAGTAATTTCAAAGAAGTCGGATATCCGGGATGCATATGGCTATGGATAGAAAATCAGTGATATTAAATGTTTCGTCTAACCTATACCTCAAACTAGTTTTTGTATCTCTACATGAAATCATGGGGGTATTATAATACCTCCATGATGAAATAATGATTAAATAAAGATAAAGCACGTGGTGTAGCCTGTGCAACAAGGTGTCTTTAATGGAATTTAAGGAAGTAACAACCATGCCACATTGTTGACCAGATGTGCTTCCAAAATATGTTTCCACTATGGTGCGTTTTAAGTTGCCAGGAACACCTTATGCCTAATACAAATAAACAGACATGTACATAAACCTAGCATATACGTATATCATCGATAGTCTCGTATCAGAATACCAGAACAGCTGCTGTTGACACATGCAGAGTTGAGAATAATGTCGCCGCAGAGTGGCGCTGCAATCTGGCTGCTTCAGCAGGTCGTGACCAAGTTTGGAAGGCGGGGGAGCAAGCAGGCAGAGGTTTGCCTGCCTCAGCCTTACAGGCAATAATGCAGTGCCAAATTTGGCCATCTAGTGAGATACTTCGCCACCCAGTTCCTGGAAATCCTCAGCGTTTGTAATAAGTTGTGATCAAAGCCGTTCAGTGCCATGTAGCTTATGTTTTCTGCCAAAATGGAAAAATTTGGATCGTGATGAAGACTATACATATATAGGAATGCTTGGGCGTGTATTAATTTTACGAAAAAATCTACTTCAAAGATTACGTGTCCATTGCTGGCTTTTACAGACTGCTTAGTCGAATATGGAATTATACTCATCTTTTCATATATCAGAAATTACAGTGTTAAACTTTATCATATGGTGCTAATATGTCCACTCATGAAATAATGTGTACCTGTCATTAACATCAATTAGGATTCGGATAAATCAAGGTTTATAATTATGATTCAATTAAAACCGGTATAAAATCGCATCAATTAAAATTAAATGAAGGCATCCAACAAAAAACAAAAAAACAAAAAAAAAACATACACACACATGAAAACAAAGTCTTCCTTTAATAGCAAAGAAAGTATGTAAATTTTGAAGTTTGATATCTTTTATATATATCGGAATAGAAAAATAAGCAACAGTCTCAGACCACCCGATGACGTAGACCAAGTTGTGATGTAAACACACGCATATTTGTTATGCACGAAGTGGTTTACCCCATCAAACTCAGGTCGCACAGAATGGTTCAATGGGTCCGTGTGAATTTTACCGTCGACACTGTAACTTCTTGACAAGCAACACGCCGTGTACCATGATGGATTTTTCCTGGGAAAGGGAGGGAGGGCGGTACTGTGGACCACGGTTTTTCTTTATTTCACTTCGTAGTAGTTAATCGTAAGGCTTGAAACTTCAGAACAGACAAAGGTTACACATGAAGTTAGCGAGCGAGAGAGAGAGAGAGAGAGAGAGAGAGAGAGAGAGAGAGAGAGAGAGAGAGAGAGAGAGAGACAGAGAGAGACACACAGAGAGAGAGAGAGAGAGAGAGAGAGAGAGAGAGAGAGAGAGAGAGAAGTCCAGCTTAATTCTTCTAGAAATGCTGTACATACCTACAAAAATATTGTGGGCTGAATATAAGGTCTTAACTCTGCTTATGAAATTTGTAGGTAGGTAGTAAATTAGGGCATAAATTTGTTTTTCACTTGCATAAATTTTTACTTTTCTCCTTTCAAGCGTGTAACTGTACTTTTAAATTTACCATTCGAACACATATCATACGTACACACAAGCAATAAGGTTCCCGGTAACCAATATTAAAGTACTATTTATTTGTTATTTATTTTCACGTTTTTGTGCGATCAGCAAAAAAAAAAAGCGAAAATCAAAATACAGGAAAGTTAAGCGAATTTACAGCATACATAGGACCGTTCAATTACATTAGTTTTCAAATACAGAATTAATAACATGGCAAAATAAACACATGCAATAATCAATAAACTAGACTTATCTTAGTTAAAATAAAGACTCATAACACACAAAAAAATTCGAGGTAGGCCTAGCTATTTCGGGAATATTTATCACTTATTTCCAAACCGCATTTATGATTGTTTTGAGTATATAAATATACAAACAAAATGGTTCATAAAAATGGTCTGGACACAAAACAAGCTTGATAAAGACACACGCCTGGTGCTCGCATAAATAAAATGGACAAAGGCGAGGACGTACTGAATGTGCATTCAATTTGCGATGGGAAGTTCACCTACTGCCCCATATTCTCAGCAGCACAGATCAGCATCAAATTGGCCAGAAATTTCCACGAAATCAAGCAAAGCGTGCTATACAAGGTACCATACAGTATAGCAGGCTGGGGCTGCCTGAGAACATACGTATGCTATGCTTCCTTCACCAGCAGGCTGGTTGTAGGTGGAGTAGTGGGATGTCCTTATATAGCCACGGTAAGGGTTAACGCTGGCTGCCGGTAAAGGCAGATAGTAGCACTGCAGAAAGAACGAGGAATCCAGTACATAGCTGGTATAGATAACCTGTCCAGACACGCCACATACACACACCAAAGGTCTACCTGTGTACTACGTGAATAACGTGTTCATAGTTTAGCTGGGGTGGGATGAAGGTGGGGCGAGACCAAGATGCCCACGCTAATGGGTGGTTGCCGTCCCGATTCAATTCGCATACATGCTTTACGTTTTCCTGTGGATTTTTCCCTTATCACACAGTGACTCCTATACCATTTTTCTGTGTCTAAATTTCCACCTGTTCCCATGTCATCATGGCTATGATCATGAGCAGTAGTATATGGATTAATACTGATCAGCCATGGCGGGCATGATTATGGTGAAGAAAATAAGTTTATTCCTAGAAGATGGCGGTGGTGGTGGTGGTGTTGCTGCTATTGCTATGGATTAATGGGGGATATTTAGATGGGTACAAGATTTTGTCCATTCGAAGGTAAAGAATAAGAGGCAAAGTGCATACAGGGCAATTCACTTAATCAATAATTGCAAGAAATAAGTTTTTCAGATATGGAATACACAAAATATAATTGTTAAAATTCGTCACTATTGTATACAATTACAGATAACTTTCTATACCCCGCATTGAAAAACAAACAACATTTGCACCTGGAATTTACCATTGGCATCCTCAATGTGGCTGAAAAGCAATATTTTCCGTGATCCCCTTCAGATGTCTAATTTTATAGTTTGTCTTTGTATATATATACGTCAGCAGACGGCTGGATGAGGCACCCAAGATCAAGAACGCGACCTTGCACCCGATGCTACAAGCTTCCAGGGAGTTAATGTACCGGCAACTGGGAAAGTGGCGTGCTCTATTCATAGCTGCTGTGTTCCAAAATATACCACTTCTGAAGACGCTGACAGGTGGATGCCTGTAGTATGCATCATCCTGGTATCCTGATCGCTTAGTTTCGCCAAAGACCAGCTCGTGGCCTTACTCGATTAGCACAGTCTTTTAGATTACCCGAATATCACGTGTATCCACCGAAACAAAATGAGTTTGCAAGCAGGAGAGATTGACCTTGGCCAATAGTAAACTAATGTTTGAAAATGCTATTACCTGGACGTCTAAACAATTGTAATGAGGGAGTAGCACGAAAGAAAAAAACCTTTCTACCCACCAGCCGGGACCCACCACCATACAACGAAGCGGCCTTCTGTTTATTCACACACACACACACACACACACACACACACACACACACACACACACACACACACAGAGTAAAACAGTCTGTTCGACTGGCGAGTGTGATGATGAAGCAGCTAAAAAGTATTTAATAATTTTCACCTTTTCATACCCAAGTTAAAATTGAGTTGAATCAAGTTACGGTATCAGCAGAGGGAAATGTAACTGAATAGCAAGTACGAATATTTTTTCTCCGCGGTGGGATGGGGTGGAGAGGAGGTACTGCTAAATACATTCTTTTCTAATATTACATGTCAGTTGATAGCTTTTTCTTCTCTCAAAATAACGATGAGCACACCGTGTAGGCCTAAATGCCTTACATACAATTGAGATACCACAAAAAGTTCACGTAGGGTCAGCAGCGATCGGACCTCATAGATTCCTATATGGTTAAGACATTTGTGTTAAGGGTTATGTCACCTGCATTTGTGACTACCACTCCCACCCGCTTCACTTAGCGTCAAAACTGATTCTCGGTGGCACTTTCTCTCTTTATCTCAAAGAAAGAAAGAGAGAGAGAGAGAGAGAGAGAGAGAGAGAGAGAGAGAGAGAGAGAGAGAGAGAGAGAGAGAGAGAGAGAGAGAGAGAGAGAGAGAGAGAGAGAGAGAGAAAGAAAGAAAGAAAGAAAGAAAGAAAGAAAGAAAGAAAGAAAGAAAGAAAGAAAGAAAGAAAGAAAGAAAGAAAACCCAAAGTTAGCCTCCAGTTAACAACTGAAGGCGAATTTTGTGGCTGGTTGAAAATTAAAATCAGTTTTACTTCAGCAAGAAACAGGTGAAGACTCGGTGTACATTTTCACATGAGGCCTTAATAACCCATAAATATTTTCATACGGCACACACAAGATTGTTGCCATCGATACAAGAATTAGTTTGCAACTTTATTATGTCCGTGTGTAAACACAGATATTTTGTTCTTCCGATAAATCATTCTTTCTTCCTTCGCCTCTTTCTTTTTTACACCATAATTTTGTCCGGACGAGTTCTCGAATATTGCTGTATAGAAAAACTCGAAATGTGTCCAAATGATGTACCTACCAGTAAAGTTGTGCATCTGAGTGTTAAATAGTCAAGATATTCCAAATTACACAAATTAGGGGCAATAAATATTTTAAATTTTCTGTATTCCAAAGCTATTACGGTTACAGGTGCAATTTAAACTTCAATTCCTAGATTTGTGCAGTGAACCACAAACGGAAGTTTTAAAATTTGAATTTATGATAATTGGAAACATTTGAAAGTTAAAATGTTGAATAACTTGAAAACTATTATGGGTAGCAGTGTCATTCCAACTTCAATTTATAGATGTGCCGAAGGTGCATCCAAACAACTGCTAACAAAAGTCGTAAAATTCTATTTATGTTAATTAGGGGCACTTGGATTGTGACAATTTAAATGTTGAATATCATCAAACAATGATAAAAGATAGTTGTGCGACTGGTTTATACAAATTTTATTTGACAATTGGAAAGAAGGGCAGAATCAAATATGAGTTCCTCTTGGAAAGAATGACAAGAGACTAGACAGACGAAACATCACAATTCGCAGGTGGTGAATGACCTTGCGCAGAAACATGATGAAGGAGGAGAGACAAGACAGAACAAGACAGATAGTGAGGTGTTACAGACTGAGTTTCATAATGTACAATACCTGTTATACTATTGATTCCATATTTTTGGGTTATCTGTCTAATTTTAAGCACTGAATCTGCAAGATTTTTCAATAAATTCTTGTGTGGTCAGAAATATCTCAATATTACTTTCTAAATTGCATGGCGCATGTATGTTCATATAATACTGTGGGACTATTAAATGGTGCAAAATTAGAAATAATTACAAGAAGGTTTCCGTAAATTATAAATTCAGGACAAGCGAAAAGATAACGCCACACATCTTCGACACAAGAACACAAAGGGTAATCCTTCATACCAATTTTATGCAAGTGTTCGTTCAGCTGACCGCAGCCAATTCGTAATCGAGTACATGAAGGATTGAAAGATATCTGTTTCTGTCATTAAGCGGAAAATGGTATTTCTCAAGACGGCGAAGACTATAAATTAATTATGATTTGAATTGAGACAGTGTTGGAGCATTTCAAATGTCGATAGGGAGTAAGTTCCATCACCTTGTGGCACTTGGGAAGAGACTCTCAAAGAGATTTTTTTAGTTCGAAAATGAGGCAAGTCCAAACGCTTGCCTGTATTATAATTGGTCGGTGTTTCTGCTGTTGGAATATTTGGAATTAAATTTTGCAAGTGTTGAGGGGGCTAAATTAGGTACCATTTTGTACATGAAGATTCGTTTGTGTATCGTCTCTTAGCCAACGTTTCCCAACTGGTTTCCCCATAGAGTTTGGCGCTTGCTGTGATTTGCAAAGTGCCATTAACGGTACCGGCTGCATGCAACTGTGAGTTTTCTAGTCATCTGCCTTTGCGCAGCCATCCCATACTGCACTACCACATTCTAAAATAGGTCTGATGAAAGAAAAACGAACAGTTTCCAGCATTTCACGGTGTACCTTATATTATAAATCTTTCATGATATTCAGCTGTTTCGTGTGGGGTCCATTTTAGGTCTGCTTTTATCACGCCTAAATGTTTGTGTTGTTGAACATTTAGAAGCCCTTGAATACAAGTGGAGGATGATTGATCGTTTCATACGAGAAATTAACATTGAATATTTTTTAATAGCACTGAAAGATACAAACCAATGCTTGCCGAGATGTACAGACAAGTATCGTCTGCAAATAAGTTAACTTTAGAAATTGTAAATCAACCATGCCCTTCATGAAAATAAGGAAAAAAAGGTCGAACACTGAGCCCTGGGGTACACCAGCAAAGATAGTCCCCCCAACTGGAAGAGTGGCCATTTAATACTATGCACGCTATTGGCGGTTGTGAGAAGAGTGTTTAAACCCTAAGAATATGTGTCCGTTGATACCACTTTTTTCGTGTTTATGGATCAGGTCGTCATGCCAAACTTTGTCGAAAACCTTACTGATATCTAAAAATACGATTCTGACTTATTTGTGTTGACTTACTGTGAACGAAAGTTCATGATAAAGCGAAAGAAGGTGGTTACAGCAGAATCTATATCCAGCATAAATTCAGATTGATTTGACAATACTAGTCCAGCTAATGATTTATACATTATGGGAGAAGCTAAAGAAGTCCAAGACTCTATGGACCGGTGACACCTAAACCTTTGAAAATATCAAGTACTTTTTCATGAACACTAATACTAGACAGGACATAGTCAGACGTGTTGATTACTGGCAAAGCCCGTATTGTAGTATCAAGTTTACCTTGATTTAAAAAGAAGGAATCGAATATTTGAGCTTTTGATAAACTATCAGGCATTTGATTACCTTCAAACAGTATGGAGGGAACAGCTGAAGACTGGTTTTAGTTCAAAAAGTATTTAACGGTTCGGCACCAAGCTTAGTTCTTGCTTTTAGCGTTTTTGTGGGTCGTACTTCAATTATTGTTATATTCAGCAGCTCTGTTTCTCGTAGTTGATCTTGATTATTGTGACGTAGCCAATTATAAGCCACCCAAACATTCATGTTTTTCATGTTGTTCTATTGCGCTTTTGGCTTCGTGAAGAACTCTCATTACATTTTATTTATAATCTTGTAAGCTATTCCAACAGGAAATGGGGGGGGGGGGGTTGAGTGGTCTATAAACGACGCCCAAAACAGGTGTTGTTATGTATTGTGAATTTGGACCAAAGCAAATCAATGCTAGAAACTTCCAGGTCTTGACGCCTTAAAGAGACAGAATTATCGGAGACAAAAAGAGCCGGCCTACCTCCAACGCCGCCTAGGCGACCACGCCGCATGATGGTATGGAAACCAGGCAGTTCAAATTTAAAGTTAGTGCTTGGAAGAAATATTTCATATTTGAGCCAAAAAGGACTTAAACAAGTGTAACAAACAGTATGAACTATAACGTTTCCGGTACATGTCACCTAATTGTACATTCGAGCTTACTGTCAGCGAAATACAAGTTTTACAAAAATGAAAATACGCAACAAAAAAATAGGAAGGCGGCTGGGATATTCCGAAGCCAAAAAGGATTTAAACAAGTGTAACAAACAGTATGAACTATAACGTTTCCGGTACATGTCACCTAATTGTACATTCGAGCTTACTGTCAGCGAGTTTTACAAAAATGAAAATACGCAACAAAAAACTAGGAAGGAGGCTGGGATATTCCGAAGCACAAACCAATGTGACAGGTATACAATACACCAAGTACGGCTTGTGACATGAGAACAGCAGATCATTGAAGATATGGTTGCAGAGACCTGAAAAAGATCTTAATTTTGTTCCTGACAAACAGTGACCAAATACAACACACACACACACACACACACACACACAAATATATGTATATATATATATATATATATATATATATATATATATATATATATATATATATATATATATATATATATATATATATATATATATATATATATATATATATATATATATATATATATATATATATATATATATATATATATATATATATATATATATATATATATATATATATATATATATATATTGGTGTGGTACAAATAGCTCACACGAAAAGAATTAATCCTGGATCCCCAAAACTTAAGTCAAGAGGTACAAATTCAAAAACATGTAGCAAAAGAACATACAAACAAGCACACGAATACATATAGCTGGGTGTTAAAAACACACCATAGAGTATTTACAAAACAGTAAAAATAATGCATGTAATGGCGCACTTCACTGGTTCCTAAGTAAAAACGATCCAGTCTTTTTTGTTAGAGACACCAGAGTCTTGAAGTAACCAATGGTTCACCTGAGGTGTGATCCAATTTGGCAACAAGAAATAAGTCATCGCTCTAATAATTGACGAGAGCTTTAACCATAAGATCATGTTGCACAGGCTTGTGTCCATTGTGGACTGTTGAAACATTGTTGACTGTTTTCGTAAGGGAAAAAAAAACAAACAATAGCAGTAACAGGCCCAGGAGCTAGAAAAGAAGATTTGCTTCAAAGCAAATCAGACTGTGTGACTTCAAAATTTGGAAATATTAAATGCTACAACTGTTGTCCTTTGGTACTTTACATTCCATTAAGCTTATGGCTGGATGAAAATTTCAAAGTCTATAAGATCTTGACCTTTAGAGGTCACATGTTAATTTCAAAAATATACAGTGTTACAATACCTATAATTCAAGCCCAATATAAACCAAATCTGATGAATATTGACCAAATTATGGCTAGATGAAACTTTCAAAGGGCTGAATGACATTGACCTTTGACCTCTTAAGGTCATATGTTAGTTAAAAAAATGTGCAGTTTTGCAATACATTTGAGTCCAACGTGGTTAGAATTGGATGGAAATTGGCTGAGTTATGACTGGATGAAAATTTCAAAGGTCCAAATGATCTTGACCTTTGACCTTAAGAGGTCACATGTAAATTACAGAAATGTGCAGTGGTACAATAGCTACAATTTGAGCCTAAAATGATCAAAATTAGATAAAAATTGAGCAAGTTGTAGCAAGATGAAAATTTTAAAGGTCCAATTGACCTTGACCTTTGACCTTTAGAGGTCACATGTAAATTACAAAAATGTATACTGTTACAATTGCTACAATTTGAGCCCAACATGATCAAAATTGGATAAAAATTGAGCTGTGGCTAGAAGAAAATTTCAAAGGTCCAAATGACCTTGACCTTTGACCCTTTAGAGGTCACATGTAAATTACAAAATTGTGCAGTTTTACAAACATATTGAATGAAGTTGGATTAGTTACTTGTACGTATAATAGTTTTGGTTCTGAAGTTCACCTTTCTATTCTTCTTTTGCTGAGAAAAATCTGGTAATGTTGTTGGAAAATGAAATAATTGAAATACTTTCCAAGACACATGACTTAGCCATGATTATATGCTTGGTGATCTAAATGCAAGAACAAGCGAACTACCGGATTATATAACAGATGATAGTTGTGAATACTTGCCGATGGAAGACTGGTATGAATCAGATTCCTTCAACATGCCAAGAAAATCATGTGAAAGTAATGAAAAAGTAAACATCCATGGAACATATCTTCTCTCACTGTGTGTAAACCTAAATATTCATGTTCTAAATGGTTGATGTAGAATGACAGAATGGGCAACTTTACATGTATAACGTCGAATGGATGCACGTGACAGATTATGTGCTATTGTCTACTGAGTTGTTTGATAAAATCGGTGATTTTGATGTGTTAGATATTGACGACTTTTCAGATCATTTCCTCGTTGCTTGCATGTTGAAGTTTGCAGGTAAAAATCTGTCCACATGTACATCAAATCTAGCAAAGCGGATTAAGTTTACATGGGATCCAATAAAATCGGAAGAGTTTTCGGACAAGTTAAATGAAAGTACATCAGCCAATATGTTTGAGAAGTTCAACAAAGCAATAGAGTCTGAAAATCCTGATTCACGTGTTGAGTCGCTGCAAAAGTTTTTTTTTTTTATCATACAGCAGTGAATATGGAAAGTCTGATCTGATGAACAGGACAGATAGAAAAATGCATATGGAATGGTGGGATGATGAATGTGAAAATGCCAAGTTGAAGAAAAACAGGCTATTAAACAAGTTTAGAATATCTGAAAACGAGATGGATCTAGAAAGTTATTTAGCAGCTAAGAGAGAGTTTAAGAATCTGTGACAGATTAAAGAAAAAAGTTTACACAATACTATCAAAGAAGAAATAGAGCAAAAGTTCCAGAAATCGGACACAGCTGGGTTATGGAAATGCTTCAAAGGGTTATCCAAGGGGAAAGGCTCAATTTCAAGTATTAAACCAGAGAGTTGGTTTGAATATTTTTCTTCACTTTTAAATCAAAAGCCAGAGGTTGATGAGACACATGAAGAAAATGCAACTCAGTTTCTAAATATGCATGACAGTGAATGTGAGTTATGCTCAGGAAACCTACCAGAGTTTTTAAACAGCGATATTTCAGAACAAGAAGTGATGGATGCCATATCTGACCTGCCTAAGAATAAGTCACCCGGAGTTGAAGAATTGTAAGTGAATTATTAAAACATGCCAAACCTGTGCTAACCCCTTATGCAACCCAACTATTCAATGTTATACTGACCTCAGGCAATAACCCGGAAAAGTGCGGCAGAGCTATGCTGATACCGTTGTTTAAAAAGGGTTCTCCAAACATTCATGGTAATTATAGAGGAATATCTTTGTTGTCTATTCTCAGTAAAGTATTTCCTCTATTATAAATAAAAGGCTTACAAGGTGGGCGGAGGAGGAAAATAAAAGACAAGAAATTCAAGCGGGATACCAAAAAGGACAGTCAACAATTGATCATATTTTCACATTATATGCTACTGCTCCAAAGTACCTATCACAACCCCGGTGTCGATATTATTGCCTTTTTATTGATTTTTCCAAGGTATTTGATTCAGTTTCCCATTTCTTACTGTGGTTCAGACTTATAAATTAAGGGGTCCACGGAAGGATACTGACAGTGTTACAATCAATGTATGGTAAACTTTCATCATGTGTGCAAACAGCTGAAGGATTAACAGATTTTTTCACCTGCTCAGTTGGAACCCGTTACAGTTGCATATTGAGCCTTTTTTTGTTAATAATTTATTTAAATGAGCTTATAAAAGAAGTGGAAAAACGTGGATGTCAGGGTATTTTTATTGATGAGACTTTTCCAAATCTTTGTTTACTTTTGTTTGCAGACGATATTGTTGAATGTGCGGACACTGTAGGTCGCTTGCAAAAGCTAATTAATACAGTGAAGCAGTACTCAGACAAATGAGGTCTCAAAGTTAACTTAGAAAAAACAAATATTATGGCTTTCAGAAATGGAGGTATAATAAAAAGAAATGAGCGGTGGTATTTATTATGGTGAGCAAAAATTACAAGTAACTCCACATTATAAATGCCTAGGTATCTTGTTTTCCTCCCGTCTAATTTGGACACCCGCATTGCGCATATTAGCCTCTCAAGCCCAGAAAGCCGTTATTCTTATCAAGCAGGTGTCGGGCAAATGTGGAGGGCTAACCAGTCGTTTAGCTTTTGAAATTTTTGATAAGATGGTTGTCCCTATATTAACTTATGGAGCTGAAGTCTGGGGCTTTAAGTATACTAAACACATTGAAGTACTACAGTTCAAGTTTTGTAAATATGTTTTAGGTATATCTTCACACTGTAGTTGTGTAGCAGCACTGGGTGATTGTGAAAGACAACAATGGTGTGTACTTTATTATAAAAAGTGCAAAATATTGGCTGAAGTTACTTAAGATGCCTAACACTAAGTTACCTAAAGCTTGTTATCAAATGTTGAAAAAAATTGATAAAGATGGGAGAGTTACATGGACAACTCATGTAAGAAACTTGTTAGATCGCTATGGTTTCAGTGTGGTATGGCTGTGTCATGAAGTTGGTTCTGAAGACTCTTTTATTAGAAACTTAACTCAGAGAGTTAAAGACTATAATTTCCAGGAGTGGTGTAATAATATTAATGAAAGTGAAAAACTGCGAAGTTATCGTCAGTTCAAATCTTGACTGGAGCCTGAAAAATATTTGTCATGTATATCTGTGAAAAAAATATGCCACTGCACTGGAAAAACTAAGAGTATCAGACCACAGACCAAAGATTGAAGTCGGTAGGCATGAAGGATTAGATGTAAACGATAGAGTATGTCAATTTTGAAATAGAGGATGAGTATCACTTTGTAATGATATGTTCCTGTTTTACGGACTTTAGGAGTCAGTATCTACCGAGGTATTACATCATGTAGCCTAATGGTAAAAAAATTTAGATCTCTCATGACTTCTCAAAACCATTCAGTCATATGTCAGATAGCTACATATGTTTTCAATGCATGTAGAAAGAGAGACTACATACTGAAATCTGTTAACGATGGAACATTTACAATTTAGTTTATATGGATTAAAGTATATTTTTGTCACTCCAAATGAAAATGTCTGTAATACACTATATACCATGGGCCTGAGGCCTTATAGTACCGAATAAACTTACTTACTTACTTACTTACTTACTTACTTACTTACTTACTTACTTACTAATAGTTTTGGAGATATTCAAGATTTATTTGTTTCAAATGTCCTTAATTTGCACGATTTTCAAAACCTTTGATCCTCTTTACAAAAACTCAAAACTTCATGTCGGAAGTATAATCATGCCAAGTTTGGAGTTTCTACGTATAATACATTTCAAATGAAATGTCGAATAAATTTGCCTGGAAAGAAAGAAAGAAAGAAAGAAAGAAAGAAAGAAAGAAAGAAAGAAAGAAAGAAAGAAAGAAAGAAAGAAAGAAAGAAAGAAAGACAAACAATATGTCTGTGTTGGCACACAGACATAATAATCCATGGTAGGATGAGCTGAACATAATTTTGAGTCTCACGGACCAGGAGTGCCCGACCTGCTTGACTTTCTCCTCGTGACGATGGCTGCCGCCTATGGATGGTCGGACTCAAAATGAATCTTCTCAGCTCCATGGTTGCTCTGAACTGTTGGTTTGCTCGTCTTTTAGAACTAGGTGCTTTTTATCAACATTGTTCTGTGTAAAACTCTTGTGGTCAGCCGGCCAGATATCGTTCATATGTCCTTGTGGGCGAGGGTAACATATTAGATCTGCATTGACATAAATGTTGCGTGTCTTCAACTTGTAGTGGGCCTTATTCACTTTACGTGACCTCAACGTCCAGCGGGCCTTGCACACTTTACGTGACCTCAACGTCCTGCGGGCCTTGCACACTTTACGTGATCTCAACTTGCAACGGATCTCCTTCACTTTGGCTCTCACTCTGCGACGCGAGTGTGATTCATATGTTTGTGCTGTGGATGCATCCAATGCACAAACAAATGTTGCAAAATTTAAATTTTTGCCAATTTTTAGGATTTGAACTGTTTGAATGTTTACTGTCTTCCAAACTACATAATGTTGAGGTGTTCTACACTTGATTCGTAGTTTATGTTGTAAGCGTATCCAATGAACTACAATACAGTTGTAGAATCAAGAGCGCTTGCAAAGGTCTGTCAAGTGTGAATAATATTTCTGACGGAGCACCTGTGTATCATTTCTAGTTTTCGGTAATTATTAAACATAAAGATAACTAAATCTAGCGGGTATACATTTTTTTTCCAAGCTGAAAAAGGTCTTCCATATGTACACTGTAAGCAAAAGGAAAATATTTTTTTTTATTTTCTGTATTTCATTCAAGTAATCTTAACATGCATGTTAAATAATAATACGAATTTGCACGGTCATAAAACCAAACTATAGGTCCAGACACATATGTTTCTTAAGATCAAGTAAATCATTTAACGAGGAGCACCCGTGGTTTCCTGCAATCACCGTCTGAACAGTCGTCCTTAATTTTCACAATCCAAAGAGATCAATGTATATCTATGGTTGCTGTTTGTATGAAAAATGAACTAATTGCCAGTGCATGGTGGCACATCACGTTGCTTAAAAACCATTAAAAGATACTTTTGACAGCAAACCTGTGTTCAAATTGCTTAGTGATATCGTAATAAAAAGTGCGCCAGATGTTTGGCCGGCACATGCATATGTACAACCAGTAGGCATCTGACATGAGTGCCCCTCACAGCCATAACACAGATCGACGTATTATCTGAAAAGGGCGGTTAATTGGTGACTTATGTTACAGTCAATTTCATTAATTTTTAAGATTTTTTTTCATATATATCAAAGCTGCTGGAAACCAACAAAAAGCTAGACTGACCAAAAGTAGATATGTTTTTGTCTAGAGCTACGCCACCTACAGCGATTGTCTTCTAGTGTCAGAAAATAGGTATAACACCAAGTCTTCTCTGTCAGTGCATATTAACTGTATACTGTCGAAGTCGATGAAATATAATACGAACAATCACAGCAAAATTGTGGTATTCTTGCATACAAAACACACCAAAGTTAAGTGCTCAAACTCATAACTAATGAAATCTCTTGGGGGAGATGTTCTTGGAAAAAAGTGCTGCAGGCCTGAGGTCCCTATGTTCTTCTATTTTTCCAAGAATAGAAACTATAGATTTGAATGAACTAGAATTTTTTTAAATGAAGCACAAGGAATTTTTATTGTAATGGCCAATAGATACATATGCAGTACAGCCTCTCTCGTAAGATCACTCACTGCACCTGTAAACAGATGTTAACATATAAATAATGTAAAATGCCCTGTGTAATCACAAACGTGACTTTCGAAAAACAAAAGATTGCATATGAGTGAGACACCTTATGGACGTTGTTGAGGGAATAAGGTGTATTTGGTTTCATTTAATCAAATCGAGTGAAATATTACACTCTCTTTTATACACACACCCCCCCAAAAAAGAGAGAAAGAAAGCAAACCAACAAACATTTTTTCCTGTTTTACGATATACCATTGCTATGAAGGCACTCGTATGCTGAGTCTGAGAGTGCATCAAGACATCAAGCCATTATTAGATCACTGCACGGTGCAACTGGACTTCCTGCTGAAAAGTGAGACCTTTGCAAGTCCACAATATTCTCGTATGGAAACTGTAATTTTTTGGCTGAGGATGTTTCTTGTCAACTTTCAATTCTTTATCTTTTGAAATTGACTGCACAACCTTGTCGTCTGCTTGGTTAACTCTGGTTACCGGCATGATCGATGACGGAGTACTGCGCGACTAGAGAGACATCTAGTGGTTGCTATATAAAATAAGCAATTGAATGTTTGAACATGAGCGACCACAGAAATTCGTCACAGGTAAAATTGGACGCGGCAACGAAAGACGTAGTTCTTGTGTTCTTTTTGATGCACGCATGATTTCACAGATAAAGATGGTTTCGGAGAATCTGACTGGTATACCAACAAATTAAAAAGAAAAAGAAAGAAATAAAGGTACAGGACAGAGTTGTGTTGTGCTTGATTACAGCGTATGTCTGTGGACAAGTGCCGAAGTTGTCAACACTTCAATGTTCACAACACACTTTCTGTAAATTTATGCCTATGGGATCATGTAAACATATTGGCTGCAAGGGGTGGATCGCATTAAAATCCTTTGTTTCAATTATAACATGGACCAGCAAATTCAATCATAAATTTGGTTTGAGATTTACTTTGTTTGGGGAACTTCTTGTTCACACCATGATATAAAGTGCGTCACGGATACAATGCGTGAGAAATCAGTTTTAACAACATGAAACTCTGTTACCTGGCCACAAGTGCCAAAAATTGATTTTTTCAACCGAACTCCTATTACTGCCAAATTATATCAGCTTAGTTCTCTTGACACTAGGTGTCACTACCATACAGGCTACAGCGCCCGTGCATGTTCTACCTTTTCTAATTTGCAAATATTGACATTTATGAACTCATCTGAGCCTTATTCAGTAACTGTATATTCATACTCGTCTCACATACATTTACTTTTTTCTACACCCCCCCCCCCCCAAAAAAAGGAACGAAATGTCCTGGTTATTCAAGTATAACGTTCAGAGCTGTGCGTTGCATGGATCTGTAATATTAATTTGCACTTCAAGACGAACAGGTCTTCGCGTCTGAGGGTATGAAATTGTCTTTACGATAAAAAAAGGAAGATGTATTTTTTGACTAATTACTTCATCAAAACATTACATGTCCTTTTTTTCTTTCGTTTCATGCGCCTTTTTACTTGTCTTTCAAGTTTTTTTCTTTACTTCATAAAATACATGTCCTTGTTTTTCGTTTCCATTTCATGCGCGCTCTTTTACTTGTGTTTCAAGCTTACCTTTTCGTTTATTTTCTACAGTTGTAGGCCTATGTACCATTAATATGCATGTAAAAAGACAAGACCGTATCTGATTATATGTGAAGCTGCATATTTTAATATATTGACCCTTGCAACTGGTCAAAAATAATGCCCGGCCGGTAACAACTGCACATACTAAAATTTATAAGAGCTGCCAGTTGCCATCTGTAAATTTCAAAGAGAGCAGTCACTTTTATTAATAATATTTAATTTATTCACTATAACTATCGAATAAATAAATTATTGCTGATGTTCGCCAGTTATACCTCTGCTAAGCACATTAAATTAAATTATAGTGCCATTTTATCTTACCTGTTCAACTCTTATTAATTTCCGTCATAATCAACTGTTGTCGTTGCCATGTTAGCGTTGTTTAAATGATTAAGCGCTCTACACGTATCACAGTACATATGTTCATGCATTTTACTTTCATGTGATTCCAAGATATTTCCATTGTTTCTGCCATCTTCCAGTTCTCTCCCACTCACTTCCGGTTTTCTTCCGGCTGCAAATTCTTTATCAATTTCAAAACCTTCTCCACGTTACCTTTTCTCTTTTTGGCGGTCCCTTAACTTCCATTTTCCATTCCCAATTTTCTTTCCATTCCAGATATTCTCACACCTGCCAGCTGACGGTCAGCTGCTCATTCTCCATGTTCTACTTCGCTTCATGAGCTTGCATTTAACAACACTTCTCCCCACACCTAGTTCTGTCCTAGCTAGCAATTCTCCGTCACCATCCAGTTCTTTCAGTCAGCTTACAGGTACATGTACGTCCTCACCTCTGGTTGTTTCATTTGCCTTTTCCATAAGGTCCCACACATCTCTCTCCCAGTTCAACCCTAGCTATGATTTCCAACTCTCATTTCCCAGATTTTCCCTTCTCCCCATTGCCACTCATCTGTCCAGTGCGAACTCCCTAACAGGTGCCGGTGCTCCCCAAGCTCCCACACGAGAATCATGAGTGGGGAGATTAATGTAATAAGCTGTTCGAGAGAACTGGCAACCGTCAGCTGGAAGAGAACCAGCAGCTGGATGAGCTGTAGCAGCCAGAAGAAACGTGGCTATGAAAGTTTAGTAATTGCTTTTTCCACTAGGTGGCGGCATCTCCTTCTGCTCCATCAGATGGCCCATTCTCACAAACCTATAACTAGCATTCAGAATCATGTCTCTATTTATACTAGTTTTGAAGATATTAAAGATTAAAATTTTTAAATGTCCCTAATTTGCATAATTTCAACTGCTACAAATCTGAAAACATCCATTAGATAGCCCATGCGCGCAAACTATAGGTAGCATTTGGAATCGTGTCTGTATCTATATTAGTTTTGAAGATATTAAAGATTAAAATTTTCAAATACCTTTTATTTGCACAACTTCAATTACTACAAATCTGGAATCATATCCATTAGATAGCCCATCCTTACAAACCTATAGCTAGCTTTTTGGAATCATGTCATGTATACTAGTTTTGAAGATATTGAAGATCTAAATTTTTAAATGCTCATAATTTGCTTAATTCAATTGCCACAAATCTGAAAATATATCCGTTAGATAGTCCACCCACACAAACCTATAGATAACATTTAGAATCATGTCTCTATCTATATTTGGTTTGAAGATATTAAAGATCTAAGTTTTCAAATGTCCCTAATTGGCATTATTTCAATTTCTACAAATCTGAAAACGTCTCCATTAGATACCCCAACCTCACAAGCCTATAGCTAACATTTAAATCGTGTCTTTATCTGTAAAAGTTTTGAAGAAATCAAAGATTTAAATTTGTAAATGTCCATAATTTTCACAATTTTGAACATCTTGACTTCATAATACAATATATTTCACTGCTAGGTCAATCATCTTGGCAAATTTGGCATCTAGGTATCGCGGTGTCTGAGAAAAGCTCCGGACAAAATAAACAAATAAGTGAACTAGAAAAGAAGATTTGCTTTCCAGCATATCTTCCGGCTGCCTTCAAAATGAAAACAGTTTGAAATGCTACACTTTGCCATTGTTCAAAATAAATAAGTTTGTGTATTGGCCTCATTTGCATAAATCAAAATACTACGATTTTGGTTCTTAGCTCATTGGATGTGGCCATGTCACAAACTTATAAACTAAAGTTTGATGACACCACTATCTATAGTACTCTTGAAGCTATTCAAGATTTTAACTTTGTGTATTTGGCAAATTTGCATAAATTAAAAGCCCACAACTTTGGTTCACGGTTCATGGGATGCGGTTATGTCACAAACCTACAAATCGAAGTTGCAACGGTGCCTCTATGTATAATAGTTTTGAAGTTATTCAAGATTTAGATTTTGTGTATTCACCTTATTTGCATAAATTAAGATCCAACAACTTTGGTTCCTGTGATGCACATATGCCACAAGCCTATAAAGTGAACTTGAAATGGCATATCTATCTATGGTAGTTTTGAAGCTATTCAAGATTTAAAAGAAAGAAAGAAAGAATTCTTGGAAAAACCAAGTGTCCGGGTGCGAACAATAAATAAATAAATATCCGGGTGCGAACAATAAATAAACAAATGAATGAATGAAAGAATGAATGAATGAATGAATGAATGAATGAATGAATAAATAAATGAATAAATAAATAAATAAATAAATAAATAAATAAATAAATAAATAAATAAATACAGGAAAAACAAAATGTGTATGTTTGCACACAGTCTTAACTAAGCAATAGGAAGCAAACAGAAAAAAAGCGGGAAATACCATAACATATAAATGGTGGCCCTGGACCCAAGTAACATGACGAGTTGTGAACCCGAGGTGCAGAATTTCAACCTAAGGCGAAGCCGAGAGAAGATCATGAAATAAACACAACTTTGGAGGTAATATGTTACAAAATCTCCCCATATTGACAATTATACATTAAAACACAGGTAAGTGACGTCCAGCTTGCCATAAAGCACTCAACTTCTACAGGTTATTTCTGACAGCCTGCATATACGTACCTGAGCATTTGCTGCTACACGTCCACAGCAATAGCAATCTGCAATGGAAGCTCACGGTATCCTTTATTATTTCTATGTTTTACACCTGTGGGTGACTTGCGGAACCTGTATCAATATCAACCATACCAGACTTTCCCATCGAATTAGACTGGTTTTAAAAGAAGAAGAATGGATAATATAATTAAAAACACCCACATTTTAGCTCAGCTGACTTGTCAGTAAGCTGAGCTTTTAGGAGGCTCCGTCGTCCGTCGTCCATCCACAGTTCACATTTTTTACTTCTTCTCCAACATCGGTGGCCAGATCCTCTTCAAACATGGTGGGGATCTACCTCAGGTGGATTTCTACCAGGTTTATTTAAATGGTCACCCTCCAGTGATTTCTTTGATTTTTTTCTTTTTTTGAGAAATCGTTAAAAAATTTCTTATCCCAAACCGCTCACCCAATTGCTTTGATATCACACAGGAACACTCCTGAAGACTCCTAGCTCTTAATTTGTTCTCCGGGTGACACTGCATTTTTCATTTTTTTCATGGGGTGTGTGTGTGTGTGTGTGTGTGTGTGTGTGTGTGTGTGTGTGTGTGTGTGTGTGTGTGTGTGTGTGTTTTCGCTATTTTCGACTTCTCCAGAACCGTCACTCAGATTAAGCTGAAGCTTGATGGATATGTTTCTTGTGAAAAGGTCAAACAAAATTCGTCACTAGGTGGCTTTGCTGTGGCTTCCTGGTTTTTGAAAAATTTTTTTTAAGTTCGGGTACTTATCGGTAAATGCACCTTTCCAATTAACTACTATGTAAATCAGTTGGTATTTTAATGCTAATTCACATTTTTTACTTCTCCTTATGAAACCGTCATCCAGATTCACTTCAAACCTGGTGGCAATATACCTTGGGTGGATCTCTACCAAGTTTGTTCAAATGGTCACGCTCCAGTGATTTTCAGATTTTTTGGGGGGGTCTTTTTTGGGGGCAAATCTTAAAAAGTCTTCTTCTACAAAACAAGATGGCCAATTGCTTCGAAATTGCATAGGGGGCCCCTAGATCTTAATTGTGGTGGCAATGCACTTTATTTATTATTATTATTATTATTATTATTATTATTATTATTATTATTATTATTATTATTATTATTATTATTATTATTATTATTATTATTATTATTATTATTATTATTATTATTATTATTATCATTATTATCATTATTATCATTATCATTATCATTATCATTATCATTATCATTATCATCATTATCATTATTATTATTATTATTTTTACAATTTTTTCTTTTTGTGTGTGTACTTTGGCTATTTTCGGCATCTACTCAAAAAGCTTCATTCAGATCATGCTGAAACTTTGTGGAAGTGTTTCTTGTCGAAGGGTCAAAGAAAGCTTTACATTCAGTGGCATTGCTGTGGAGTCCTGATTTTTTAAGAATTTATAGTTTAGGTACTTTCCGGCAAATATACACATTCATATTGATTACGATGCAAGTCAATAGGGCTTGCAATGGTATTTGACCTTTTAGACTTCTCCAAAAATAATGGCCCAATATTCTTCAAACTTTGTTGGGATATACCTTGGGTGGGTGTCTACGAGGCTTTATCATTCAGTCACGCTTCAGTCATTTTTGGATTTTTTATGATTTTTTGTGTTCATTTTTTTGGTCAAATCTTTAAACATTTCCCAAACCACATGGCCAATTGATTCAAAATTCCATAGGAACACTTGAGGGCATGGCAGCGGGCGTTACACAGTGTATGGATGACCTTGACCTAATTTTCAATGTCACAGGGTCACTTAGGTGTATCTACATCTACAGATGATAACTTGAGAACTACTTCAGCCTGGGCTTTAATGTTTTACATGGGTATGATTCTCTTTGAGGGCCACTCTCAGACAGTACACGAGTGACCTTGACCTCATTTCAATGTTACAGGACAACTGACATAGAATTTACTTGAGTTCTTACTTAACTTATGTTCACTTGATAACTTGGTTTAAACATATTTTATTTCAAAAGAAAATACAGTTAGCCGACAGGCTCACCAGCCTATATTAGGGCCTCTTGTACGCGTACAACAAGACAACATATAACAGGTAGATTGTGAACACAAATTCACAGATAGATAAACATACAGGACCAACAATGAGAAGAGAAGGAAGGGGAGCGTAAATGATGTGCGAGCATTGTAAAGATAATAGGATTTGTACTATTTACCAACTTAAATTATGTTCTAACTTGAATTTATTATGTTTATAATCTTCCTGAAAGTTTAAGGTACTTCTGAACGGCCTGGAATATCTCCTCATTTTGATTTTTTGTGATTCTTCTTCCTTCAATTCCAAATAACACAGTTTTCATGTTGAAATTACCATAGGTAAGTATTTACATTGTAGTTCATTTCTTAGTATTACATATTTGTTGCATTCAAAGAAAAAGTGGTGAACGGTCTCCAGGCTGGCTCCACATGAGCACGATGGCGACTCAACAACTCTAATTTTATACAGATCACTGTTCAGCTGGATGCAGCCCATTCTCATTCTGGAATGGATTATAGCATATTTCCTTTCTCCGAAATAGTATAATTCGTTACGTTTTGGTTTAGTTTTGTTAAGTTCCCTTTTGAAATCGTCCAGATGCTCAACTGTCCTTGCTGTTCTCGATAATGAATTCCACTCTTGAATGGCTGATGGAAAAAATGAGTTATGAAGTGGGGCTTTTTTGGCATCAATAGTTCTTATTTGTCTGGTGCGTTCTGAAACTGTTCCTGGTAATAGTCTTGAGAGATATGCTGGGGCTAGTCCATCAATGATTTTGAATAGGAGTACCAATTTTGTTTCCTTCTACGTTCAGCTAATTTTTCCCAGCCTGTCTCAATATATATTTGTTGGAGATTAGTATGGGCAAGTGCTCCTGTCACAACCCAGGCTGCGGCCAGCTGAACAGATTCAAGTCAAGATAACTTGAGATCTATTTTTTGAGGTAGGACCTTGATGTTGCACATAATAATGTTTCTCTATGAAGGTCACGCTTACACAGTACATGAGTGACCTTGCCCTCATTTCCCATCTCACAGTGCAACATACATGAAATTTTCTCTTCGGTATAACCTGAGAACTACTTGAACTGGGACCTTGATGTGGCACATGTTAGTGTTCTTCCGCGTGACCTTGATCCTATCCCAAGTTCACAGAGCCACAAGTGTGATGAATCTCTAGGTCAGCTGAGCATTGACTGTTCACACAGCCCTCTTGTTTAGGTTCCAACAACGTCTCCCAGAAACACGTAACATTATATCTAATTCGAACTAAACATGTGTAATATTGTCTTCAACTATTTTACAATGAAATGGTTCAATCACTGAAAAAAAAACTTGCTGATGTCATCGCCTTGGCACATGAGATTTCGGGCTTGTCACGTATGGAAGAGCTGTGACGAGTTAACATTATTCCTTCCCCATCAGGCACATCTCATGTACACATCTGACCGAAAATGCTTATGCTGTGCATTTTTAGTACCTTCCAACCTGCACTTGTAAGTTCATGTATAGAATCACCAAAATGATTACATCAGATGTAAACCTTAACCTTCTAGTCCACTCAGCCAGCGAGATTCTACTGGGTTTTTTCTTCATGGTTGTGGCAACCCGATGCAAAAAAAAAAAAAAAAATCAAGGGTGCAAAGGTCATAACGCTTCCACTTCTAATTTGACTAATACTGATTTTTTTGTATTAACGGCATAAGTAGCTGCATTTATGTAATGTTGCTGTCATGTAAATGCATTGCCAGGTGAAATAATATTTTATTTGCTCTGACGATATGCATGATGTATAAACCTGTATATTTGATCAGCCCACCATTGTCTCTGGTACAGTAAATATTTTCCTGGTATCCTGTGTGTCATTGTACATATGTTTATATAAATGTGTGTCTAGTGGGTTTTGGACAGCCTCCAGATTAGTTCCATTTGTAACAATTAGGTAACCCAGGTAAAATAAATATGTTTAAAATACAATACAATTCCCCTGGATCTAATTGGCTGGTTTTGCAGTATGGACCCTGCCCGGTCGTGTAGAACTTGTCAGGTACTGCAAATATTTGTACGACTCTGTATCTAATACTATGCCTCCTCGCCCTTCGGTGCTTTCAAGCATGTTACAACAAGGGACCAGAGTCTTGATCATGTCACTCACTCTATTTCCTTGTAATCTGAGATATAGGCGTTCGTTCTGGATAATTGGCTCTGTTGATTACGTTAAAAAACGTAGGTGTGTCTTTTGTTGATTATCTTTTTTTTTTCACCCGATGCAACTACCAAAAGATAAAACGTCTGCGCTTTCTGACTAGAAGGTTGAGGTTTATACCTGATGTGATCAGTCCACGTGACCATGAGTATCAGACATATTACGTCTGACATGAAAACCTTCGTGCTTTTATGCACTCTAGGTGCTTATAATTTCGAAGTATTAATGAGTAATAATCTCACTTGCCCATGCATTTAAAAACTTGGTACTCCGTGATATCACACAGGATGCAATTAAACTAATAAGACAACTTGTGCAATCAATCTGGAAACTTTGATCAAATTGTATAAAAGATCTCTAAGGTTTTTAAATGGTGCGGGACAAACTTCGCTGTTTCCAATGATTTTTCCCGCAATTATGCATATGTTCATTCTTGTTTGACGTCACATTCTTATCTGAAGGGTGGAGGCACTAGTTGTGGAAAACCGTCATTCAAAATTTAGCCAGAAATTTGTGGTGTAACGTGGTGAAACGTCAATGAAATTTCGTTTTCGCGTGCAAACAAGAAAAAGACACTCGATCATATATTTTTTTGTTTTGAACATTTTCTTTATTATTATTCCGGATCACCCTACAGAACAGAAATCTTCATGAATGGATTCTACAGACATGTGGAAAGGCACAATATTTTTATGTACAAAACACTGAGGACAACGCAGAGCTATGTTACCAACACCCTTGTATGACTCCTACAATTATATCAATATTCATCAGTGTACAGTCGATAACTATAATGTCAGACAATAGGTAAACAGTTATCATAATTATTAAGCAAAACAAAACTAAATGGGCAATTTAAATATCTCTGCTTGCTGCTGAGTTTAGCAATGTAAGAAACGAAACGCCCTGTACTGGCGATATAAGTTTGAACAGCCTCAAAACTAAGAAAATACGCACGCATGGCATTAGGTTCTTCTTTGCTAATAAATATACGAGCTCAGCTCATCTATCGCATGCAACATCGATCAAGAATAAGTTTGAGTGAACGCAAGTACCTAAAATTGGGAGGATAGTGTAGAGTAGTTCGTTTCTAAGTTGGAAGTAAAGTGGGTAGCAGAAAGGAAAGTGTTTTAGATCTTCGGAAAAATAAGAGCAGAGGTGGGTAGGACAAGGTTTGATACTAACTTTGAAAAGATGAAAGTTGAACTTGGAGAAACCCAAGCGCGATGTCCTGTATGGCATATGTTGGCAAACCTATTTCCATATGAAAAGAGGTCAGGGACTTAATCTACTGCCAAAACATGGAGCATCCGAAGAACCATTCACCGAAAAACAACATTCCTTTTTTTTTTTAATTATCCATATATAACACAAGCAGAACCTAGAAATAGAATGAATCGAAAGTTACACAGGCAGACAGACAGACAGACAGACAGTTAGATAGATAGATAGATAGATAGATAGATAGATAGATAGATAGATAGATAGAGAGATAGATGGATGGATGGATGGTTGGATGGTTGGATGGATGGATGGATAGATAGATAGATAGATAGATAGATAGATAGATAGACAGACAGACAGACAGACAGACAGACAGACAGACAGACAGACAGACAGACAGACAGACAGATAGACAGACAGACAGACAGACAGATAGATAGATAGATAGATAGATAGATAGATAGATAGATAGATAGATAGATAGATAGATAGATAGATAGATAGATAGATAGATAGATAGATAGATAGATAGATAGATAGATAGATAGATAGATAGATAGATAGATAGATAGACATAAATGACTAAATATCGATGGGAATATCTGGGATTTGTGTTTTCAAAAATCGTAGAGTCTTTGACGGTGGATTGGCATTTGCTTGGAAACCACACCACGAGGAACGCAACGCACAAAAATATGGTTCATTGGATCGTGGGACCTTACAAAGAATTTGGTCTTTATCATATATGTGAGGGGGTAAGTATTCACTAGCTTGTAGTTGGGCAAAATGAAAACATTGTGAAACTGGAAAAAAATGTGGACTTTATGAAAGAAAAGACTATAAGTGTTTGTTCTCTTTCTCTTAATTGCACGGGTGTTAACTATCCATTCTTCTGCCACACACACACCCCCCCCCCCCTCTCTCTTCCAATCACTCTAATACCGAATTGCCCCAAATGGTCTCAGGTAAAGAGAGGGAAAAAGGGGGTTCGCCTGCGTCAAAGATTTTTGGCCTTTAAGCTACCAAAACGTACTATAATGACTTGTGAAGATTGACACCCCCCACCCCCACGCCCACCCCACACCCCGCAAAATAGTAGAATAAAATAAAATAATAAAAATAAAATAAATGAATAAAACAAAAAACAAAAACGAAAAAAAAAAAAACAATAACACTAAATGCTGGCGCTACGCTCCAAACTCCATTTGCACTCTTGCAACAGATCATAGTTGATACAATTATTGTCTACTTAAATCTGTGAGGTCCAAAATTATTAAGATATCACTTAGATTATAGACTCCTGACCGGCACATGCATATGACAACCAATCTTTTGACTAGCCTATAATTTGGTGGTATAATAAGTCTTCTGTTTTCAAATAAAATATGTTGAGAGACATAGTAAAATAAAATTATATCGTCGTACATATACTGCATCGTGTTATAATTATAACTTGCACGCGGAAAAGTAACGAAGTTTTTATTTATGTTAGTATATTTGATTCTGAATTTTGCGTGTTTCATATAAACTTACTTGCTTTAACTGGCAAATGGCAAGACTGCAAGTATTCCCTAAACCATCATGTCTGTCCTGTATGTTCTATAATGGACGAAATTATTTTTGTTACAAATAGCAATGTACTGCTACTTGTGTACCGGTCATATAAACGTTTGTTTTAAATGCAAATTCCAGGAGTAAATACAGTGATACCATATTTCCTATCATAACCTGAGATGCAAAATTGATCCTTGCCATTTTCAAGCAAAAGTAAGTAGATGATCCATAATGCCTTGTAAAAAGCTATATTTGATCATTTTATATACAGGAATTTATTCCCTGAGATTTACAAATTTATGCTTATTTTGATATATACAATGAAAATGCTTCATAGTTTAATACTGTGTGTACATGATCATGCACAATCAATTATACAAAATATGGAGACAAAATATACGTCTGTATCACAGTGAGTTTATGAACCTACATGAAAGTTCACTTGCGTTCGTATATAAATGCTATCCAATGAAATCCTCCCATTAATGCAGTTTCTTGCATGATACAACTCAAATGAAATGTTTCGTTTTCGGTAAACAAAGCATGACCACGCCTTTCCTCCTCCTTTTTGAGGCAAGGAGGAGGACTTGACAGTGAGAGCATCTGTGGAATTGGCCTTACTTAGAACGAAACCTACTTACGTCCTAGAGAGACGATTTATTTTTGTAACAGATACTCGGAGACATGCTGTGTTCATCACACTGGGCAGCTAAATCTCAAGAACCAAAGTTACAAATTTTCTGTCCATGTTGTATACCAGTATAGTATGTTTCTTTGAAACTTCTTATAGAAATTAAATTTGCCGTACTGGGGGGCAAGAAGGCTGATTAGTCTGCTTACGGCCAACTCAATGGAATGTTTGACTTTAGGTGCCCAAACTTCGGTGGCGGCACGCATCTCTTTAACTTCCAAAGAGATTGCAGACACTTTGAAGGTATGATTAAGCAAGCAACTGGAAAGCCGTTTCTGGAGAAATAAGGCTCCACCGAACACTCACCTTGTTACTCTGTGGTGCAAGGAGGGGGTACCGAAAGTTAAATTTTGACAAGTATTTGCGGTGTATTGCACCAACGATGGACGAACCTTCTTTGATGTTGCCTCAAAAATGCAGATCACACAAGCAAATCAATGGGAAAGCCTTGTAACAATGCTACAGGTGGGACTATACCAATCTCCCAAACACTGGTTATCAATTATAATAATAAAGTCAATTTCAACTTAAATCGAAAAAAAAAAACGAAACCTGAGATTGCGTGTCATCGAAAATTGGCTCTCGTCTAATTGATTTGATTTGGCAAAAGAAGGAACCAATCAACTGGGGTTAAATCCTCAATACATAGCTTCATAAGGATGGTGTCGTTTTATTTTTCAATCCCTATGCAGCCACCCTGTATAAATATGTTGATAAAGTACAAAAAGGATAGATTAAACGTCTGTTGGCATGAGCCAATGCGTATCATAAACCGCAAGAGGAAACACACAGCAAGTGGAGTGCACAATCGATTTTCCCGCTAATAGGCGGGAGTTATCGATTATGTTCAAACACATACTAAACAAATAATTTGCGGGATTTGTGACATCATAAGCCTTCCATTTTTTGCTTCAACAACATCGTCCGGTCACGATCACTCAGCTATATCACGTATCAATTCGCCCAACGTGAATTAACATTGCTTTCCTTTACTAATAAATAAAAATGTTAGGCGGTATCTGCATTACCTTCCTCGTTACGTTAATCCAATGAGCTTGACTCTAGCATGCAGCTCTTTGGTTAGTCCAAGCACGTATATGGAACTTGACTCTAACGAAGGAATCCCAGAGCCATTCACTCTGAAATGATAAACAAAATTTTTTTGAATATGTTGTTATATCGGTGGGTTAATTATTTATCAACCACTTTACGTAGGTATTATCATGGCGTCCCCTGTTTGGACTTGACTATCAATTAGGTGTGTGTCCATGACAGCCTATTTGTCTAAAATAATTGAGTATCACTTTGCATAGTAGCTGCTAGATGTGTTACATACTGTGTATTGTATCACTCATGGGTTATTCATATCTGAGCGTCGAAATAGCCACAAGCACGCGACATTATGATATCCTGATTTCCAAGATAAGAACCATATTGAAACAACAAATATACATGTCGATACTGTAACCAGTGGTTTGTGTGGCGGTTGGTTGTTTGTAGTGCTGTTCTTTCTTCAGATTCCTTCTCCTTCGAATTTTGTGTTTTGGTCTATGGAAGATAACTATTTCAGTAGTTATTAGAAATTCGTCGTCTATCTGATCCACTTATCTGCTTCGAATTTCAATATCTGTACAAAATATTATCGTAATAAAATATCCAGGTTGGTCAGCGGGGAAATACGTTCTATGTATCATGAGTTTATATGAAAGTACGCTGCTAGATCATTTCAATCAGATTCACATTCTCATATACGGCATGCATGAGTATCCGGATACGTCCGCGTCTAGGAAGACTTGTCCGTCACTTTGCGAATCTGACTATAAGCAGAAGAACTGGATGAACGGCTGGAAGACTGGGAAGGAATGGAGTGGGACCTAGCATCATCATCATCCCGACTCCCATCGAATTCCCCCTTTGGTTGATCGGTCAAATGTTTTGTATCGCTGTAGTTGTCAATTGTCAGTACCTGTATGTGAGACGTGCCGTCCAACAGGCTCTGTTTTCCAGATTCATCGTCAACCCCAGTTAAATTGTTCCAAAACCTACTGCAGCTTGTCTGCATGTACTTCTTGGCATAGCCTGTCGTGGGAGGGTGAGAAATGCCACCTTTGGGTGTCTCTTTGGGTTCCGATGCTTGAGGCCAGGTGTACGCAGGTCCTGGCTTACCTGACATATATTTTTGATGTATTGGTGGAAGTTTTACTCCAGCACCAGGCCTTTTGACGCTTAACCGTCCAAGTGTGCCAAGTGGCTCAGATTTTGTTCCACTCAGCAACTCTGGTTCAAGAACCACATTCTGCACTGTTTGATGAGATGTAACCCTTTTTCTACTGTCATGTGGTTTTCCAAACACCTCCTTTAAAAATTTGCCATATTCAGAGTTACTTGTAAACCACGTTTTCTCACGCATATTTCCCTGGTCGAGGTCTCGATATTGATAGAAATGTCCATACGAAACGTTGTTGGTCAGTGAACGACTACCGGCCCCTGTGAGCGATCTTCTGCCAACGTTGATCCTGCCAGATTTCATTCCTTGTCAACAAAAGCTCTCAGTCATAATCCCAAACCAAATCTATGGACGGATTTCTTGCGGTTCAGTGACTGTGTTCTTTGAGTTCGCAGTGTATTGGTTTTAAAATGACCACACACACGCGCGCACCCAGATCTTGTTGCTATTACACTTGGTGAGACTACATCAACCTCGCACCAATATTTTGTTGATTTTAGCGTTTGAACCCTATCACCCTCACACAGCGGCGATCAAAGATCCACCACCGCCCGTGTCTCCATGCATTTGCTATACTCTCCCTAGTTGCTAAGCTCTGGCATGCGTAAATGTAAAACTGCACAGCCTTTGTGCACAAGGGACTCGTCACAAATCATTGATCCTCCGAAAACATTCCAAGACTAATGTCATTGTCCATGACAAGAGCAGGTACTTAAAGCACACAGACACTTCAACATAATTGGAATATTCACCCGTCATTTACCTTTATTGAATTGTCTGCTCTGGGAAGTTCTCTTTTGGACTAACAATGTGTCATTGGAGCTTTGAAAAAAATCGATTTCTGATCAGAGCACAGCGTGTCTGTACGACGTGGTGTTTGCACACGGCGGACAAGGCAAACTGCAGGACTCTATACCTGCCAGCTTAAAATTTACATAAATTACAGCTAGGTACTGAACCAGACCACACTGTTAAATATTACCTGCCAGTGGGCACTTAGAAGTTAGCACAACGTAGTGGTGAAAATTATGGAGACATGCAAATATCCGCAACGAACTTAGGGCTGGGGGTATGTCCCACCATAGATCTACTTTCTGCTCATGGTCCCACGTTTATAGTATATTGTTTGAGGCCAGTGAAATTTAGGTATTTATACCCTCCTTGTGTGGCAGTCAGACTTTATAGTATTCCCTTGCTTCATCAAGAACATTCAGTACAAGTTATTTCATTCATCAGTGGCGCTTGTCCATAGCACAAATTGTCCTTGAAAGAAGTAGAGTATTCTTAAGGTTTTCTCTTGGGATGCTGCAAGGTTTATTACTCACTATTGCTCTATGGGCTTCCTGCGGCGTGATTGGTCAGCCTATAATATTTGTGGTTTGTGTTTCACTTGTCATTTCAATTTTGAAAAAAAAAAAAAAAGACTCAATCCAAACTATCGGTGCTAAATAAAAAAACATCCAACTAAGTGACGATAGAAACAGATTGTATCATATTGAACAAAACAGGTTGTAAGAACAGTCGTCGCTCAGCTGACTTAAATATATATACCTCTCCCACCAAGTCTGAAGAGGATCTGATATTGAGCGGCCAATTTGGAAAATCACAGGTACAAGCAGTCGCAATGATTTGCTTTACTATTGTGATATAACATGTCTCTTGTTGATTCAATCCTCTTTTAACCTGCTGGACCTCATGGTAACTGACTCCCCTGGTTATATTCTAAACTCCGGCATACTCCCTGCTATCTCCTCGTCAGATCATTCGGTAGTTTTTTGCTCTTTGTGACTCATTACAAAGATCTCCCTTCAAACGCTTTGTCTGGAGACAAGCCTTGGATTATCTGTAGCACTAAGAAGTTATAAGGCAGCGCAATCGCGCCTGGAATACGTATAAGTGTATGACACAAAAGCCTCGGCCCCACGCGCGCCTCTTACCTAAAACATTGAACGTCTCTTCCAGTTATATAAACGGAAACGAAAAAGTATAGTGAAAAATATTAACAACTCTATTCATCTCTATTTTACCAAACTCCGTGCTGAACTAGACTCAAGAGAGATTAACCCTAATAGATGGTGGAACCTCAGCAAGTCTTTTCTCGGCCACAAAATCTATCAAAATATTCCAACTGCTGTTGACGATGGAAGGAATATTTGTTCCGACATAGAAAAGTGTGACATTCAACAAGTGTTTCGCTGATCAGTGCAAGATTCCGCATGCTGATAACCCTTGGCCCATGCCCGACTTTGCCTATCGGACTGAGGCCCGCCTGTCTGTTTTTGATGTGCGAGTACATGGTGTGTTCGACCCTTCCACAAGAAACATATCCAGCAAGTTTCAGCTTAATCTGAGTGACGGTTCTGGAGAAGTCGAAAATAGCAAAAACACAAAAAACATAAAAAAGTAGAATAAAATTGCAGTGCCACCTGCTGTACATATTGAAATCTAGGAGTCTCCAGTAGTACCCATGTGTGATATCAAAGCAATCGGGTGACCGGTTTTAGAGAGGAAGAATTTTTTTTTAAGATTTGCCCCCCAAAAGAACAAATAAATAAATTAAAAATTAAAAAAAAAATCATTGAAGCGTGACCATTTAAACAAAGTTGGTAGAGACCTAACCAAGGTACATTGTCACCAAGTTTGAAGTGAATCTGGCCGACAGTTTTGGCGAAGTCGAAAATGTAATTGTGAATGGATGGGCGGAAGACGGACGGGCGACTGAACCTCCTAAAAGCTCAGCCTGAAGAGCAAGTCAGCTGAGCTAAAAAGTAAAGCGTCATCTGTTGAACAAATAAAGCTCTAAGGGTACCCAGAAAGTATTCTGATCCAATTGTGAAGCAATTGGCCCAATGGTTTCAGAACAGACACCCGAATATATATATATATATATATATATATATATATATATATATATATATATATATATATATATATATATATATATATATATATATATATAGGCCTATATATATATATGTATATATATATATATATATATATATATATATATATATATATATATATATATATATATATATATATATATAAGAAATCCAAAAGACTGATGGACGCCGGATTGAAGCAAAGTGATGCATAAGCTCAGCTGACGTTTGTCAGGTGAGCTAAAAATGACCAAAATTTCACTGGGGGTACACAGTCGATAATTGTCTGTATTTAGGCCAACCAATTAAATGATTGTGCTCTTGATGTATATGTCGAATCCTGTGTATAACTTACTTAACGTTAAAAACGACTGCGGTCGTGATAGTACTATGTCCATGATGCAGTACCAGCTTATGAAAGTGACATCGAAGAAGAGCTTTTATTTGACCGCATGTACGCAATTCACACTTTTTGACTTCTCCACAACTGAAAGGATTCTCAAACTAGGCAGAGGTATTCGTCAAATGGCAAAATCTCTTGTTTTGTTAATGCGATTTTCTTTCTATATTTTTTTTTTCAAACTACTCCAAAACCCATGTAGTGCCAATGCGTTTATAATCTAAAGTATAAGCCTTGGATTTATGTACAATAGGGTGGACGACATGCTAGTCCAGGCCCACATGTACCTGGAATGGGATCTGTATCAATACATGGTTCTTCTTTGTTGAATATACACTAGATATGTCATTCAATGTAGCATTATGACCACCCCTGTTTATAACATGTAATTTGCAGTAGCTCAGGTAATTAACTCTCCATTATAAAAATTTGGTCATTAATAGACATGCAGTGTGTGTGTGTGAAGTATTTCGTTCAAAAACGCCATGAACAGAATTTACCAGCTGTTATGACTTGCTGGCAAGAGTTTTGTGAATCCCCGTGTTTCTATAGTGTTTTTGTTAATCCAACAACAGCTTATCCAAAATATTCCCATATTTGTACACACATACACACTTTTCCACTTCCAAAGGAGAAAGAAGTAACTATGGTGCTTTGTTTTTTAGTTCCACCATAACGTTGAACCAGACGTATTTTCCCACCAAATTTTGAAGATAAAAGAGTATGCCATTGGCAGAAAAGGTAGATAGTTGATCATTGAGTATAGACAGCACCCCATAAAATGACCAGGCCATCGTGATATTTCACTTTAGTCCTTTCCCCTTTAAACCGGCCAAAACCGGCTGATGGTCAAATGTCTGCTTCAGTGTTTTCAATTAATTCCAACAGTAATGAAAAGCAAATTTTAATGAGAATTGTAGATAAGCCCTACCAAGATCACATGCTCCAGGTCAACAACTTTCCTTGACATGAGTTGGACACATGCCAGGGAAAGTTGTTGACTCAAGTGTCAATTCAAGGGGAAAAGGGTTTTGAGAGTTTCATTACATTTTGTTACCTCCGATATGTCCGTAAGAATTTACTTGACGTTTGCACTACTTTCGAACACAAAGGCCACATTGACATGAATCACATGAAAACTGTACACCGAATTATCTCCTAAACCCACAAATGGCACAAAACGGTTGAAAACAGAATGCAGTTATGAGAAAAATATTTTGTCACATGTGTTGATTATAAATGCACGTGTGTGCATGACATTAACAATGACCCATTAGGCTCATATGCAGATCAAAAAATGTTGGATGGGGTGTTTACCTTTTAAAGAGAAGAAATTGCAGCAAAGTAATGCGAAAAGAAATGGACTCATGGCTGCAAGTATCTTCAAATATATTGTCTTTCAATTCACGCGGTCAACATTACCATGTTTTGACCCATTTGTATCATATTTGGAAATAAGAAATACTTGTATAAAGAGAATACATACGCAGCAAGCAAAAAATACGGGTGCAAATGTACGGAAAAGGAATGATTTTATCGTTGAAAACGTGTTTTCATATATATATACATATATGTATATATATATATATATATATATATATATATATATATATATATATATATATATATATATATATATATATATATATACATATATATATATGTATGTGTGTGTGTATGTGTGTGTGTGTATGTGTGTGTGTATTTTTTATTTCGACATCAAAGTGGGATAAAATGCAAAGTGAGTTTAATAAAATAGTGCCATTAACATGGAGTCGCAATCCATGCATTGAGGATCCACGTCGATTCCGGCCAAAAACGTGCGTTGGTTATTTTATTTACTTCTTTATTTTACTTAATTTGAAATGAGATTATATATATATATATATATATATATATATATATATATATATATATATATATATATATATATATATATATATATATATATATATATATATATATATATGTATATATATATATGTGGGCCTACTTGAGAATAAATGGGCCAACTTGACGACATAGATGTCAGCCACGGCAGTACCGTAAAACCCTTGCAATTAAGACTCACAGCCTCCAAAAGTACTAAACAAACTCAGAATCACATTAATCAGGAGTCGCTTATTTGGATCGCTTGTCTCAATAATGATCCCTATTGAATGTCGGTGTAAGTCCACAACAAGACATCAGGACAGACATCCAACAGCCCCAAAGCCTAAACTGACAAACATCCATAGTTCAATCCATTCTGTTCATCACATTTGTTCTAGACATTAGTGACAGGCATGATGCCGTGTTAAACAAAGTTTCAAGGGACATTTTGAATAACCGTTTGACTTATCAACATTGACCGATAGAGTAGCAAGATATTGTGAGTATAGTGGCAAAAATTGAAGCATATAGGGGTCAAAAAGTGTAGCCAGAGATTGAAAGTGCCACATAGTTTTCAGATGTTTTCCAGATTGTCATTAACAGATAATCCAGCTAAAAATTCCAAGAATTTCTTTATATGATTATAATTTTCAATGTTCTATATTATGAAACGTTGTTTCCAAATTAATAATACACTTGAAGTTTTCTTTTCTAAGATCACATTGATGCTCAAATTCTGAATGATGATGCTCAGTTTTTCTTATCCTGGAATGTCAAGGATAAGTTCAGATACAATACTGCTGACAAGTTACGTTTAGTCAAAAGTGCAAGATAATAAAAAATGTGAATATTTTTAGGATGTTATAATATTTTGGAACTTAAAAGATGTTATTTTCTATGTGAATTCCTATGTTTACCACCAAATATGTGCATTTTGTACGTTTTACAGAGTGCTTCAAAATTTTTGTAAAATAGTGTAAGTTGACACAATGAAAAGTTATTTTCGCCATAATTGCTACCCCCACCCCTTATTTTTTCTATTTCATTTGTTAACAAAAATGGTTCAAGATTAATTTAAAACATTAGGAGATTACATTAAATTTGCATGAGTATAAAATTGTGAGGTTTCACAACTGTATTCCATTGTGTACTTAATTCTATGAGCATACAGCACCATGCGTTTAAGCATTTGCCGAAATCTTGTGAAAATTTGATGAAATTATATAAAATGTGGTTGTTGAAAATTGGGGGTAGAGGTAAGAAAATGCTCTTAAACTGTACAATCATGGTCAATATTGCAATATATTTGACATAAAATATTAAAATTGTGTATTTGCAGCAGTTCAACACAACTGAAGCTAGTGGGTGGTTGAACCCTCGTTGATAAGAGGAGAAAATGTGAAATACTTGGTGAAAACTAAAATTTCTTCATTTTGAAGCAAAAACATCCCCAAAATTAGGTTTATTATGATTAGATCGGTTCAATGAGTTGTGTTTATGCTTTATAATTATGACCTATGCCATTTCGTTACATTACAAAATAATATTTTGTAATGTAATCCATTGCTGAGCTAAAGAAAAGAAAGAAATAAAAATGCTGAAAATGGCATGAAAGTAGAAAAATACGGGGCGGGGAGGTATTTTGATGGCCAAAAGTGGCCAAATTAAGCTCAAAACCCTATAAATTTCCTTGAGAATGATTTTCTATCTTCTGCTTGCAAACTTCAATCACTAAAATATTTTAAATACATGGCCAATATATTATTTATTCGTCTTATGGAAAATAGCATATTGTAGACCACTTAAACAGGTACAAAATCATTGCAACTGCTATTTTGCCCACACCTTACAAACGAAGCCAGATTAACGTCAAGCTACACTTTTTTTAAAGTTTATAACAACCCAATAACAAATGATATAATTTTCATTCATTCCCCAGATGTGGCCACGAAACTCAATTTTAGGGACTTTCTCGAGACCTGGATCCCGTACTATGAGTATTGCAGTTTACTTTTGAATGTGTTATGGTGCGGAGGACAAATTATTACTTGTACTTTTATAGTTACTATACTTATTTCAACATATGAAGATTATTTGATTGATAATAAGGATGCCTGATTATTTGTGTATATCTTGGACGCATCATGGAATTTCCCCGGTTCCGTTGGTGCCCCCGCTGTAAAGGGGAAGTTTTCCTAATAAATGATTATTATCATCTATACTTGCTTTCTTTAAAGAGATTATACATATTAATGTCTTCGTTAGCGATATCTTTCCTACGGCCTTTAATTGTTAAACCCGTGAAAGCAATTCATAGGTATCGTTAGACCAGAAAACAAAAACAAAAAACTGTTTTTGCCGAATTTTGTAATTAGGATACATGTATATGCGTGTCTGGTTCTCCTGAAAAATCAGCAGCAATAAATTGGGAAATTTAGAGTTTCAACTTCGTATCATTCAGATAGGCCTAAATTGTTGTGTGTTTTTTTTTCTTTTTTTGGAGGGAGTATCTACAAAAATGGATAGCTTTAGAAATGCGTCATTTTAACTACTTTGATAATTTTGCAGCATACAAGCCCCAAAACGTAGCTGCATAAAGCATCGATTCACATGAAAACGGCCAAAGCATATATCATGTCAAATACACGTATTAGTGTTTAAGTTCCTACATCATTGAACATCTTGTTATCTTTTCTTTTTCAAATGATCACCCAGTTTTTTTAATTGCATTTCGTAAGAAGAACCACACCCACACCCACAAGCACACACACACACACGTACGCACTACATATATATGCAGTAAAACCCACCACCTCCACAAGGGAACATTTCTATGTTAAGACCACCAAGTAACAGACCCATTTTGGTTTATTCTTAATTAAATTATATCCCCATTAAGACCAATCTGCTATTCAGACATATTTTCGGTCTCTTATATGGTTTTTGTGGGGATATTCCACCATGAAGACCACCTAAGGTACTGAAAAATGTGTTCTTAATATAGAAATGGTGTCTTTATGGAGGTGGTCTTAATTGGAGATTCATATATATATGTATATTCCACTGCATGTTCTGTGGTTTTATTCTTTGACTATTAACCGTTATGGCCTCATTTTAACACTGGTCACACAAATATTTTAACACATAACAATTCAAAAAGTCCTTAAATCTTATGTTATTGCATCAAACAAACAGTGCATGCCTAACATACGCCATCCGAATTATCTCAACAGGATAATAACAAAGGCTGACTTACCACAGAACATTGCATCGGACTGAATATGCAACATTACGCTTTAATCGTCTCTAATGAACTGAAAGTAATATAATAAGTAAACCATGTGGTGAACCGTGCATGCAAAATCCAATCGACGGAAATGAATACAACTGCATGCATGTCCAAATGTGAACTTCGCATCATAATATAGACATCAGCAGAACGGATACACAAGAGTGTGAATAGGTAACAATCTACGTTGTTTTCACCATGCTTATATTATTACAAAAAGTAAATATAACAATTATGCCCTTCCTGGCGGACATAAAAGGTAGAGCATTACAGGCTATAAATATATTAAGCCAGATTTTTTGCTGGTACATTACATGACATCGTGAGAGAACCACAAAACTCCATTTTGATAGCAATTGCAGAACGTACGTTAGTCCCATCACAAAAAAACAAACTTTAGATCCTCTTTCTTCTTCTAGAATCTGAAACACTCATTGTGCATAAATTATTTGGCTAGTCCTGATGTTGGAAAAGGATTAGCAGAGGGCACATCTTCGTTTTGGTCTTTGCTGAACATCTCATGTTCCAGATGGGTGTCTTGGTAATGCCTTCAAAGGCGGCAACCGGGTACCATTATGGGATGACATTGAATGCTGATGAAATGGTGGCTTCGTGGCCCTGGTCGGAGTTAGGGCACCATGTCGACTTTTTTGTTTTGTTCGGCTGGCCTGATTGACATTGTTCTTGACCAAATCACCCGACGAGTTTTCACTTTGAATTCCGCTGGGACTTGCAGAAAGGGGTGACAATATTTTCTTAGATCCAGACCTCTCTCTAAGAAGTAATGTACTTTTCATAGTAGCAGGCTGACGTTTGATCAGGTGACGTCCGTATTCCTCATAAGTTGTGTCCCAAGTCTGGTTTTCCCATACATACGATCGTATATGAGCCTTGGTGGTGGGTCTTACAGGGATGGGATTATGAAAACCTCCATAATCACCGTTTGTTGTATTCCATAACTTCTCCCAAATCAACTCTTTCCTTCCTGTTACATAATTATATCCATAATTGTTTGTCCGTATTTCATCAATGCTTAGGGTTGAACCTTCAGGCTTTCGTGGAATTAGACTCATACCTGATCTTATTGTATATCTATGTCTATGACAAGTTGACACAGACGACTGAAAACAAGAGGTCAGTACAGGTGCCCCAGATTACAAGCAAGAAAACGACACCTGTGATTCGCCTCTTATAAAAGTGTTTAGTTTGAAATCTAGTTTAACCGCGTTGGCTGATTATCGAATGATTATCTTGTTTTTGACATGCGGGTTTGGTTTATTGATACTCTGCGAAGTTACCATGGGAAGGCGCTGGAGTTGGCCTCCTGCGCATGCCCAGATACGTTTCTGTTGCTTTCTCTCTTGGAGTACGATGGAATGCATTTCTTCACCTCTTCAACCTCTCCATAAAAGTTTGCCAACGTGTTTGCCCTTATTGTTGTGTAAGTCAACAGGTCCAAGGTAACTTGTTGTGCCCTTTAATTGCTTCCTGCAGATCAGTTTGCACGAACAGGTGATCAAATAGAAACACTTGACCTCACGATAGGGCTTGTGTCCGTCCTGTTACCTACTTTAATTGACGCGATCATCCAAGGTCCACTTTCACCTAACCTGGGATAGATACATAAAGTACATTTTATCCGGTTGATTATTTTATGTTTTTTTCTTCTTATTTCAAAATGCATGACAGTATCAGCCATTGTGGTAACTTTGGTGTAAATTCAAGGCGTGACACAGTAAGCTTCATCTGTAAATCTTGTCTCCACATTCAGATTGTGAATCAACTGATCGTGACAAACTGTACAGGCACAAGTTGCTTGGCCCTGTGTTATGAGAGGTGATGTTTTTATTTATGAGCCTTTTGTTGATATTTTTTTTTTTTTTTTTTTGTTCGTTTTTCCAGTTTTCTTTCAATTTTCGACAAATTTGCTTTACAAGGTTTTTTTCTGTTTCCCTCAAATCTTCTATTTTAACAGGGAGTTTTTCTTGCTTTATTTGTCCAGCTACCACCGACCAATGCCACATTAGTAATGACGTCAGGACATTATGCAATAAGTCCTAAAGGTTGAAAAGTCGCAATAAGTTATTACTTGCGTGTTTTTCACGGAATACCTGAAAATTCAAAACTACTTCGTACTGAACTGCCAAACTCGTCACATTCCACGTTCCAAAAACCGATGATGTTCCTCCCCACCATATATCCTTATTACAAATGTTTTTTAAAAGTGTTCTTTTAAAGGGGACTATTTTGTTCTCATGTTTTTCCACAGAATATAGGTATACACATACCAGGGCGTATAACATATCAAGGACGTTTTACAATAGTTTCAGTTTCATTGCCGATGATCAGCAACGAATAATTTTACTCTGTTTACACTCAACAAAGCACATACTCTTTTCAATCACACTGTAAGCATGGGCGATGGCAATAGCATTTTCAAAACATTTAATATTTTTGCATGGGGTATTTACAATACTCGTGGAATATTGCTTTCAGAATTACAATGTGTCATGCTGACAACTGTTACCTTTGAAAGGGTCAAACTTATATTACAGATGTCAAGCAATTATCAGCTGTTATAAACATGCATGCTTTGCCATAATATGTTTTAAGTGTGTTGCCTGTATCATGTTTTCCGATGCGTGTCAAATTGTTTTCTTGCTGACCTTTTATGGAAGGCGTATGAAAGGGGTTCCCAGCTGGTACCGGTAATAATTTTTCCACATATAAGTTACGGAAAATGAGAAAATTTTTAGAAA